>JAZHYW010010262.1:0-32575 GCA_037355805.1 Ixodes ricinus
AATATTGAACACGTTATGCCGGCGATATCAAATATTGAAAGCTATTGGCTTTGACAGTCCAATATTGGACAGCTTGTGCCGGCGTAACGCCAATATCGGAAAGCCAGTGGCTCCGACAGTCCAATATCGGACAGCTTATGCCGGCGTATTTCCAATATTGGAAAGCTATTGGCTTTGACAGTCCAATGTTGACCAGGCTATGCCAACGATATTACCAGTATTGGAAAACCATTGGCCTTGATAGTCCATTATTGTCCAGTGTGATTCCAATATTGGTAAACATATGGCTCATTAAGCCAATGTTGGGTCATTGTTGGGCCATTCTTTGCCGCATCAAATCCAATGTTGGCCCAACACGGTGTGCTACCTAGGTAGGCACCCTGATACCTTGCGCCAATACATTTTCAATGTTGGTAACCCATTGGCTAAGACAGGTCAACGTTGGCCAGTATGAACCAATCTATTACCAATGTTGGCAAGCCAATGGCTAAGGCAGGCCATTGTTGTCCAGCCAAAGCCAATCAGTTACCAACTTTGGTAGGCCATTGGCTAAGACAGGCAAACGGTAGCCAGCCTAAACCAATCGATTGCCAACGCTGGTAACCCATTGACTCTATTACAGTTTATATTTTTGCGGCCGGAGTCACTACCGTGGTCATTACTGCAGTTAATCGTATTTCTGTGTGCACTTTGAAATAATTTTTTGGCAAGCAGATGTAATGCCCTAGCTACTTTTATATGTTGCGTGATAACCTATGTTTACAAATTGAAGTGTACATCAACTTATGTCACCTCCTACCACAAAACATAGGATGTTCGACATCTTAATTGAACGTGATTTTCTATTTGTGAAGACATGTAACTGCTTACTAAATCGCTGGATATTAGCTTTGAGAGTTAATTTTTTGCTGAAAAATATTAGCCTCTTTTAATTTCTATTCAGTTTTTTCCCGTTTGGTCTGAATTACAGGTTATTTGCGGCTCAGCAAAGCGGGTATTTTTTTAGATTTTCAAGGACAAGTACAGCTGAAAATAAACCAGTGTCGTAGGTAGAGAGGAGGCGGGGCAGCTTCCAGGTTCGAACGCTGCCCCCGCTCCTCCCACGAAATGTTCCTGGCTGCGACGCTAAATGGGCATAAGAAAAGAGGCACCATGCTTGTTGCCGCATGAACATGTACACGAATCGAAGGAAGCGTGCATTTTGTGTTTGGCGTGAGGTTTGTTGAGAATGACTATCATTTTTGAGATGGCTCGCCTCAGTTATATAGTGGAAGCTCTGCCTATCTATTTTTACTTTTACAGAGCGAAGGATTTGGAGGAGGCGACCCCCTCTCCAGCGTTTACTTTTGACCTGTCACCGACTTCAGCGTTATTTTTCATGGACCTTCAAAATTGCTACAGATTGCAATTCATACGGCGTTCTAATTGAGTTGCTAAATTGTTGTGCATATGTAAACAGAATTGTTTCTTTCTGAAGCCATAGCTACAGACTGTTTTCAGCGTGGGCACTCAGCACATTCGGAAAACAAAGTAAATGAATTGCAGCGTTGGTAAGCCAATGGCTAAGACAGGCTAATATTGGCCATCCTAAGCCAGTCGCTAACCAATGTTAGTAACCAATTGGCTAAGACATGCAAATATTGGCCAGCCTAGATCCATCGCTTTGAAACATTGGTAAGCCGTTGGCTAAGACAGGCCAATCATGGCCGGCCTAAGCTAGTCGATTGTCAAGGTTAGTAATCCATTGGCTAATGCAAGCCAATGTTGGCCAGCCTAAGCCAATCGGTTGTCAGTGTTGTAAAGCCACTGGCTGATAGGCCAGATTAAGCCAGTCGATTGCCAATGTTGGTAGGTCACTGTTTAAGGCAGGCCAAACCAGCCTAAGCCAATCCATTACCAATGTGAGGAACCCAATGGCTAACACACACCAATGTTGGCCAGCCTGAATCAATCGATTACCAATGATGGTAACCAATTAGCTATGACAAGTCAATGTTGGCCAGCCTGCACTAAACGATTGCCAGCGTTGGTAAGCCACTGGCTAGCATAGGCCTATCCCAGGCAGCACACCGATGTTGGTCCAACAGTGGCCTAACATTGGCAAAGATCGGCCACAATATTGGACAATATTGGAAGCGCTACCCGATCCAACGTTGGCCCACTCATTGGTGCCAATGTTGGGCCATCGTTCAGCCATCGTTCCAGCCTATGTTGGCCCCATCATTGGTGCCGATGTTGGGCCATTGCTAAACCATCGTTCCAGCCAATGGTTGTCCCACATTGGCGAAGACCGGCGTAATCTTGGACAATACCCTATTGAAAAATTTTGAAAACTGGGCCAGTTCAAACAGGCTTATTGCCACTGGTTAAATTGGTTGAACTGGACAAACTGAAACTGTGCATACTGGTCTTACTGTGAAACTGTGCATACAGGTCTTACTGTGAAAATGTGTATACTGGTAATACTGTACGACTGCGGATACTGGTCCACTCCATGCAGTTAAACCAGTTTAACTGGTAATATTTGACAGCACAGGTCGTAAACGGATAAAATTCACTTTATTTCCACAAAAAATACACATACTTCATGATATTATTCATGTGTCCCAGCCGGTCGGCGAGATTTTCCACATCTTCTGGTGTGTCGGGGTTCCGGTGGTGGATAACATAGTACCTCAAGGCATCTGAAATAAGAATAAACATCAGTAATTAGAGCCATGGCAGATTTATTTGCACCCGTCTGTTCTAAAACGGTATGTAACTAATGCCACGAATAAAAAATATGCACTATTATAAACAGTATGAGAGGGAATATGGAAGCGTGCGTCAACCGTACATGTGGTACCAGTCTAGCGGAAATTAAGTATAAACCGCATGTACGCGATTTGGCGAGCGACGAAACAAGCGACGACGATCCGGTTCGCTGTCGCTCGGTCACTCGCGCGACGAGACAAACCGCATGAAAGCGACGGCAGCAAGCGACCAAGGCGTTGGGCGACGACTACTCGAAAAAATGCCTCGACAAAACAAAATGATCGGGAAAAAAAAAAAAAAAGTAGGCCCACCGAGGATCGAACCCGCGTCCCATTGAGTAGAAGGCGGACACCTTAACCCCTAAGCTATGCCATCGCTTAGAAAACTCGTTCTGACCATTCGTTTTCTTCGAGTTACACGCGCCGTTCGAAAAAAAAAATGGCCCGAGCGGCATGAGCTCTCCGCGGAGTGCGTATAGCCATTTCGTCCGAAGTGCACTCCGGAGTGCGTATAGCTTTACTCAATCCAAAAACCGAGCGACGCGACGACCGACCGTGGGAAATCTCCGTCGCTCGTCGCTGACTCTCGTCACTATCATCGTCGTTCGCTTAATCGCTTACTAGCGGTTCAGCCTTTACGCAAAGCAACGCCCAGGAGTGAAAAGATCCTGCTGTTGTTACCCCTTCCTGCCTCCCCAGTCTGTCGTCCGCTATGCAACTCGCAACCACTGTGGTAGAATATCTCTGAAGCTGCATGCACACTGGCGGTTGTATTACTAGCATAGCTGTTCCAAATCGGGTTGCTGAAACGTTCAGTTTCACATGCACCTGATTAGGAAAATGAATCCAAATGGTCGAGCCTGCTTACCTGGCTCGCTTGCGCGGAGACAGAGGCAGCCATTGCCCGCGCCGCAATGAGGACGGAGCGATTTCCGAACACGCCGTTCTGGGACGCAGCCATTTCGCCGGCGAGCGAGTGGAACTCAGGTGGAGGACGTCGTCAGACACAGGAACCATCGGCAGAGGCAGCACTCAAGGCTCCGGCAAACTATCTTATACAAACACAGGTTGAAGACAAATTGTAACCTCCTCAAGCCGAACAGCGGCCCCAAACAAAGTCCCCCCCACCGGCCGAACCACCCAACTTCAAACTTCCAACCGTCGCGCCAGAAGCCGTATTTTTTGTTTGTTTTTTGGCTCCCGGAGCAGCCGCCGACGCCGACTGGCGCTTCGAGTGGGCGCGAGGGCCGCGCTGATTGGCCCGCGTGCTCCCTGTCCTGGCACGTGAGCACCTCTCCTCTTTCAAGGCATCTGCGCTGCGCCGCTGCGCGTGGAGACGCTGCATGATCTCCGGTCCCAGGGCACCGGCGCATTCCAGGCGCTTGACTCATTTTGCCGCGCTTCTCCGACATCACGTGGGAGACTCCCTGCCTCGCCCTCGGGCACTTGCGCTGGAGCCTGGAAGCGGCTTTTAGGTGCAGGCCAGGGTGAATAAAGGCCGCGGTAAAAAGCGGGAAAATTATAAAGTCCAAGTGGGAACGATTGGCCGGCAGAGGGAAATGAACTTCTATGAGGCGATTACATCACTGAATTCTTGACCTGTCACCAACAATTGGTGCAAGCTAGGTACAAAGGTACATGCGTCAAAATAAAGCTTTTATTTGGTCTACTAGTCTGTTATGCGACATCTGCATAGAGAAAATGTTTTGTAAAGGCCAGACATTTTCTCTGCTGTGACAAGGTTCATTCTAGAAACACATATTTGCCCATAGCGTTGGGAAATACCAATCCTGAACAGATAGCTCGTGCAGCGAAGGCAGCGAGAAAGGTATACGAGCTCGGACTCGCAGTTCTCGCCTTGGTTCACGGCAACCATGGAGTAATAATTCGTATGTCCTCGGACTTGCACAAGTCCGCGGACTTGTCTGTTGTGACGTCAAAGCCACGTGATACGCTTATTTCACAGGTCCGCGGACATCATTCCCGGAATTTGTCCGCCGTGTGAATACACCTTAAGAATCACTTCATCTGAATAGCGGAGTAAGCAGCATCGACATGTTGCGGTAAACTCAAATCTATTTAAGGTAGCACACCTCCCATTTGGCGGTACTTGCGTGACTATAGACGTTTCCACTGTTTACAAAAGTCACAGTCCACACGTGCAAAATCACAGTTCAGCCAGCACTCGCTTGCAATTACAGCCAGCCCGAAACTACGCGTGCATAACACACAAACACAGCAATGAACGCGCTCTACTATGTTTTTATGGAAAGGTGTATTGTAAGCCCGCAGCCCATGTTGGCCTGCCCCCAAGGCCCAGCGCAGAAAACTTGGGACCATAACAAAGGCGAGCGAGCAGTGACGAAACAAGGCACGAGCTGAAAGCTAATTCTACCTGTTTGTTTACATCTACCTCTTTGCAAGTTGGTTCCATCACGTGTCACACTGTCGTGCTGTTTTGCTTTATATGATTCGTCTAATTTTAATGTAATTTCATGAAAAATCTTTAAAATAAAATGTTAATTGAAATTACTGTTAAGTTCACATTGAGTTATCTACATGCCATATTTCCTCGAGTTTTGAAAACCAGGTGACATTTAGTCTCTATTTTAATTCTTAAAACTGGTATGCTGCTCCCAACTTGCTCCCAGACCTCGTTTATGCTGCCCCCAGCCTGCTCCAAACTAGTTTTTTTCTGCTCCCAAGATTGCTACAAAGCTGCTTTGCCCAGTTCCATCCCTGTATTTCTAATACTGGAAATCGCGACTTTAGCACTCCAATACTGACCATCATATGCCAGCGTACATTAAATATTAGAAAGCCCTTGGCTTCGACAATCCAATATTGACCAGCTCAAGTTAGCATAATTCCAACATTGGAAATCCATTGGCTTTTACAGTCCACTATTGGACCAGCTTATGCCAGCATGAGTCCAATCTTGGAAAGCCATTGGCTTTGACAGTTCAATATCGGCCAGCTTAAGCCAGCGTGCATCCAATATTGGAAAGCCATTGGCTCTAACAGTCCAATATTGGACAGCTAAAGCTGGCATATATCCAATATTGGAAAGCCATCGGCTCTGACAGTCCAATATTGTACAGTTTATGCCGGCATATATCCAATATTGGAAAGCTATTGGCTTTGACAGTCCAATATTGGACAACTTATGCCGGCATATATCCAATATTGGAAAACCATTGGCTTTGACAGTCCAATATTGGACAGGTTATGCCACCATACATCAAATATTGGAAAGCCATTGGCTTTGACAGTCCAATATTGGACAGCTTATTCCAGCGTATCACCAATATTGGAAAACCACTGGCTATGATAGTCCATCATTGGCCCATGTGATCCCAATATTGGTAAACATATGACTCAGTTGGGCCATTGTTGGGCCATTCTTTGTCCCATCAATTCCAATGTTGGCCCAATACCGTGTGCTGCCTGTGATGTCTGCCAGCCTAGGCCTGTTGATTGCAAATGTTGGTAAGCTATTGGCTAACGTGGGCCAATGTTGACCAGCCCAAGCTAATTAATTTCTAATGATAGTAAGGCATCGGCTAAGACAGGCGAATGTTGGACAGCGTAAGTCAGTGTATCGCCAATATTGGTAGCAGGATGGCTACATTGGCCCACCACAAGCAGAAGCCGTATGTCTTCACTTATCCAGATGTTTAATATTGCATCACATGAAGCTTGCTATGCCACATAGAAGTGGGAACTTTAAACCACTCTGCAGAGCACAAATCAACCTAGGAAATACTATTAAGACATAATTCGATAGAAAACACACGAGCGCGCAAGGCCAATATAGCTCGCTTCCGCACCGCAAGATCGAATGGCAAGTCGGTACTGAGTTCAGGATCAGCACAAGCGCGAAGAATTTCACACGACAAGCTTTATTGACACCGAAAACAAAAAGGATTATATTAGTTCGCGCCCAACATATACAAAATTCGCTAAATTTACCTTCTTGGATATAAAACGGGAAGAAAAAAACGGACGGAAGAAACTTGTTTTAAATGATACAGGTTCATTATTGCACCAAACAGAGTCTATATCACATCAACGTTCGATACAGAAACCCCTCCATAGAACGAGAATATCACGGCAAAAAATGTTAAATTTAGCGGTTTAAGCGTCACTGCGATTGCACGCTAGAAAGCGAAAACAGAGCCAATGTCCGTTGCCGCAAGCTGTGGCCGGGTAGATGAAACAGCAAACTCCTTACGTGTAATCTGAAATCGTTTGTATAAAACACAATATCTAAAACACAAACACAAAACACAATCACTAAACACCACGTGCAAAAAGGCATCGGAAAACTAAAATACAAAATCGACACAGCAAAACAACAAAAAAATGCTTAAGGCGGACGCCGGTTAACCGGCCTCCCCCAATGAGGACGAAATTTTTTGCTCTTGCCCTCGAAACATGTAAGATGCCCGAAATAACGCGCGATTTCACGCATTCTAAACGTGCAAACTAACACGGCAACTGCTGATAAAAGATGTCAAAGGCAAAATTATAGTGTGTTCGCAGGACAATAACGTGTTTCATCTTTTCTTTTCCTGCAGGGGCTACAATGCACAAATCGGGGGAATTTCGTTGGAACTATTTCCTCAGTGGTAGGAAGGACGGTGTCTGTGGGCCTCTTTTCTTTCTTTGTCGCTCGAACTTACCTTTTTCTCCCCTCCGCCGCCCTCGCACCGGCCGATCGCCACTGGCCACCCGTGTTTTCGCGCGTTTTTCTTTTCTCTTGTTCATGCTGCGCGTACGGGCACGGAGAAGAACGTGCACCGTTAGCTGAGAGGCCGGTGCCGCCGAGTCTCCATGGGGATACCGATCGCGTTCGTGCTTGGGCAGCCGGACGAATGCCGGTGCCCGCCTAGCGGATGTGCAAGTTTCTTTCATTATCAATGTCACATTAGACGCGTCATGAGTACGCGAGGAGCCGAGCGGGCCATCGGAAGGGTCGAGCAGAAGAAATGCATTGTCGAAAAATACGCGTTCGTGAAGATTGGACGATAAAGTAGATTGCAACTCGACCCGGGTGGAATCCTAGATCGTCTTGTCGGATTATAATTTCCGTCAAACAACTCCCTCTGTCAAAAACATAAAGAAAAAATAAATAAAGTTGTTTGGATCAGGCCACATTAAAACCGGCGGCTGGACTCGTTTTGGCTTTTTGGCTTTTTGCGTGCGCCCCCAACATCGGTGCGATGTTGAATAAAGATTTGATTGATTTGATTGATTTGATCGACCGAAACCATCCAAGCCGTTGACTGGATCCGGCCGGATTAGAAGGCGGTTGGTGTACCGCCTTCAAATCTGACATGGATTTGACATTTTCGTACGGGTTGGAAGAAACGGAATCAACGTAAAATAGAAATAAAGAAAAAATAATAAAACTGTAACGCAGACTGTTTAGCTATCGAGTATATTAAAGTCGTACTGGAACCGCCGGACTGAACATTGATATCGCCACAAAGCCTAGATTGTGTCTGAACTGGATCAGCCTTTGAGAGTGCCGGGAGTAGTTCTAGGCCGGGATTGGAATAGGATGCCCCGGATAGAGCAGGGATTTAAGTGGGACACCTGCTGATCCAGGCTGGTTCACACCGGAACTGACATTTCCATACGGGATAATAATCGGATAAATCGGTACGTATTTTTTATATTTCGCTCTTCAGACACGAAAATATTTTTCAAAAGTATTTCCGTTTAAAAATTCAAATCCTTCAAGGTAAATTTAGAGTGTAGAATCTGCCCGCTGGTAGCAAAAATATAAATAATGGGAATAACCCAAAACGCAAGAACGGTCAAGACGACTTCACAACTGGCAGAAGACGTCTACTGCCAGTTGGGAAATCGTCATGTCCGTCCTTGTGTTTTGTGTTATTCCCATAATTTATAAATTATCAAAGTATATCGAAGATACGTCGCGATATATTTGTATCGAGTTAATGTTGTGCTCAAACGTTTCTATAAATGTTTGATATTATCTTTAAGACATTATCGTGGTACATATGTCGCGCGATACTAATCAGTCGTGTATAGAGGCTTCGGAAGCACTCATTGAAATCAGAGTCAGACGAGTGCTGTACTCGTGACAACGTAATACTGGTCGTTACTTCGGCCTTGTGTCATTGCTTGGATGGCTGCAAGATTCTGCCGCAATATTAAAGTGGTGTTCAAGCAAGTAACCCTACCGAAAAAAAAGTATTGTCGGCAGACTGGATTTAAAGTTTCCAACGTGAAATCCAGTTATATTTTCTGTTCTATAATCCAGTTAGAGAGAAGTTATACTGTTTTGCTTTGAAGGGAATCCACTGAGCACATTGAGTTAAAAGCCCGCTGCGCGTGCTGTGCATCCCGTTCTTTAACTAGGCGATCAAAATGCGAATACCTATTGAGGGATGTCTTAAACCTAATGTCTTTTCAGCTGTAACGTCAATAAAGCGAGCGAGTCTTCCAAATTGAAAATTTGGCACATCGGAACGCAAAAAGTAGCCCATCAAACTTAAAGAAAAAACGCGCCGGAAATGCAGGACGTCGAGGCAGCCAAGCGTACTTCGACATTAATTCAGGACGAGAGGAAACGAAAGCACATGAAGGGATTTGGCGAGTAAAGTTAAGTTACATATCGTTGAACTAGTCACTTGATTTTTGTGATGATATGAATCTGGAGTAGGAATTGCTCTGGCGAGCGACGGCGCAGAGCCTGTACATTTTTCGGGACGTCACATCTTGGCACTCTGGAAGAGCAACTGTTTCTTGCGAGCTGCACAGGGCAGGTGGCTGTAGACAAAGTCTCAACTCGTCAAGGTAGTTCCGCTTGGTCGTTTTAAATCACTTTTGATTACACATACTTCTTAGCATTTCTCAGAAAACATATTTTATGGTTCGAACAAATAAAAATGCTTATGCGAATAAATCTAAGAAACATAAAATTGAACCGATCATGTATATTTCTCTTACTACGACATTCATTCAAGGCGAGTGGCAAAACTGAATTTAAAACAATTATGCAGTTGAGGCATTCGGTATTCAAAGCGAAATACAAAATTTATTTGTGGGCTTTTGCGTACGAAACAGGTAACAACAGAATGTCCGAATAACAACTTTTTCCTTCGCTGCTTAGATGTAACGTACCTATTAGCACAAAACGTTTTTTTTTAATTCAAATTTGAAACATATGATGGCTTAAATTAGTATGAATATACACGTTCATTTGTGCTTATATGGTGCTCATTTAGAACGTTTTATTCTGAATTTTTAAAATCATTTGATTGAACACTTCTACTACATCCGAACTCAAAAATGAATAATTATCATATAGGATCTGAAACTATTATCTATGTTTTAATGATCGTAGTCTAGATGCGTTGTTGGGTCAAATTGTTTTGTCGTCAACTGGTTCTGTGTAAGTTGTTAAGTTTGACCAACAAGTCAAGAAGGGAAGCAAACCATATAGCTTTAATATTACTCGCGATCTATTGTAGCAGTGTAAACTTTCATCTGCTAAAAACGTTCATTTCGACTTGCAAGTGCTGCATTGCACTCCTAAATACCCTGCTCTCTCACAGGATACTGCAGGAGAAGCGTTTAGACAACTTTAAAAGTATTGCGATAACTGCCCCTTGTTGACACGGATTTTTACTGCCAAATTTAGCTCCATGTTTTGCACTTCAGAAGATTCTTAGTCTAAGTGCTGGCGCCAAGGGGTCAGAAAAATCTTTAGTTATGAATATACAAAATTATGTCGTTTATAAATGTCTGCAGCAGTCACACCTATGGGAGGCACCGAGCAGTTTTGTTTTCAATTTTATATTCAAATCAACCTGTATACGACTTGAAATTATATGAACATAATGTCAATAACTCTGCTACGGCGTTCTAGATGCAAAAGGTTGGAATGTAATCGGAGTTTTTTTTTGGTACAAGAGGCTCACAATCGCCATCTCCAAATTGTGTAGTTGCAGTCTATGCTTTATAAAGCGAAAGCCAATATTTAAGATAATTTCGTTCGGTCGGTATCAGAAAAGATGAATCGTGAGAGGGTCTTGTAAAATGCGCTGATGGTGCTGAAGATTTTACAGTATTTCAGACGTCATCAAAGCATATTCCAAGTATTGTTTTTATTATTATCTTTTGATGTCAGGGCCTCCATTTGTGTTGTTGAAGGTAAAGCGCTCTTTGGCTGTCATGTAAATAATTTCTAAATGGTGCTTTAATTTTAATTATATATTTTGCGCTCCGATAACAGACCCGGTATGCTGCAAACCTGGCTCCATTCATCACTCAGTTCTGATTGCACGGGCGTTCTATTTCATTTCCTTGAGCCTCGCTGGCAGACACTCCGTGGTTCCCTCCTAGCGAAGAGTTGGTAGAGAGCAGCGGTTATGCTGATACGCGTGTTACGGCAACAGCTGAAATGTTTTTCCAAGTAATTGTTTGGCAGATGTGAAAACTTTAGGCTGTTGAGTGACACGACCTCCTGTTGACCTTTCACTGACATATTCAAGGTTTTGACTAGACGTTGAACGATAGCACACGGTCCGACATGTGGGCACTGAAATGGACGCGTGACCGTGTTGTTTCTGACAAATACGTAAGTGCAGTGCTGCCGGTCAAAACTGACGAAAACTTGACAGTAGTGTTCTGTTTTGAAATGTACCTCATCTGACGGACATCTCTTGTGATGTATGACAACCTGTTAAATGTTAGCTCGTACGTAAATAGCGTGTGGTTTGTCACAACGACGAACTGACGGCATTCGAGGAAATGGCCTAAGTGTTTCTCGCGAAGACTGATTACCTGATAACTCATCCCGAACGTGCTGCAGCACGTTTTCGTTGGAGCCAAGTGTTAAAAAAAAAGACAGTTGTTTAGAGTTAGAGATAGTCAAATGCTGGAATACAAATTCCTCCACTTTATTGGGGAGTCTATTGCCAAATTCTTTAGATGGACGGTAAGAAATTTGTTTGAAGGGCATGAAGATCGTAGCGAAATAAAAAAATAATGTTCGTTAGAGGTTCATTAGGTGATCAAATTCACGATGATTCTTCTTTTTTGAGGCCGAGAAACATCTTTGATGATTTGAACCTTATATTTAAATGGGCGAAGTTTTAACGTGGCTACACGATGGCCTAGAAAACCTAGCTTGATGTCTTTGAATTCGTACTTTGCGGCGATGAGAGCGATGTTGCATTGTTGGAGACTTGCGAACAGCTTGCGAAGGCGTTTCTCTTGATATTTGGGAGTTGTTCTGAAGACAACAATATCGTCTATATAAGTAAACTGTGAATCCCTGTATAAAAGTTGTCTATGAACCGGTGGAATGTATGCTCTGAATTTTCGAGATCACATAATTTCTGCAGGTACAGAAACACACCAACACTTTTGAATGGTACTATTGCAAAGAAGTAGACGTGTCTTTGACCGTGCTCAGATTTGATCGTGCTTTGACTCTTGCGCCATCTACCGATTGCGCAAAAATTTAAGCACGATTCGAGGGATTTGAACCTCATTACAAAAATACAAGGGGCGCAGTTTGGTTAAGGCAATATTACCATTTTAAGACCCTTATTGGTATGTTTTGACTGTTCCACAGCTAACGCGTTTAATCGTAGTTGTGCATTCCTAAAAAGAGGTGGAATTTCAAACACCCTTTAAATTGTAGATGCTCAAACATCCTTAAGTAGGGTGTGATGTTGTAACATCCTAAAAATACGGTGCAATTTTCTAACATCCTAAATATTGCCTGTAATAAATATTTGGGACATCTTATATAGTGTAATTCTTCAGAACGCATGCCAGAAATGCTGCAATAATGTAGACAAAGGCATTCGTAGATCGTTCAAGGGACCTTAGGAAGAAAGATTGGAAATTAACTAATAATGTATCTGAATCAGCATATTATTCTATTCCAAAAACGTTCACTATTAGTTGTTGTTTAAAAGCTTTGCAAAGCAGCATTTTGCAGTTTTTCACACGCCTATGCAATTCATCCTGGTCCCATTTTGAATAAAAATAAGCTCTACGTCTCTACAGTTTTACGTCGCTTCGAGCAACACAGTGTTCTCGAAAAGATGCACTCCTCTCATTTGACAGTACGAAATTTTAGGAAAAACAGTCCGCAACTGCCACATGAACTGGCCGCGATCATTGCGTCAGACGGATTTGACTTTCGGCGCTTCGACGACAAAATTTCCACTTAGCTCGCGGAGGAAGTGTAAAGAGGCTGGAAGTTCGGGTGGAACTAATCGCACCTGTGTTAGTAGCGGCGAACAGCGATTGTGCCGAAAGGAATGTACCCAATAGAAATTTAATGAAAAATAATTTAGCCCAGAAGGCTACGTCCTCTAAAGAAACGGTAGAACACACATGACGGATGCAGCTCCGGTTAACAAAGTCCCTGACAGAAAAATTGTATTTTGTTATTGGTCTACTAAGACACGATGTCCCCCAGAACTACACTCCAAGTACCTAGGGGAGAAGGATTCCGGATCTCGCTAGCTTTTACGATGGGACGTGTCGCATGTTCGGCAATTCTATTCGCCCGAAACGCTCATTCACAGGCGATGATTTAAGCACGACTTTTTAGCCTGGCTGCTTCGGAAGACGACACGCGGAAAGGTACCGACAATCGGAGCGCGGCTAAAGCAAGTGATAGAATTGAATTGGTGTCCCTGCGCTGGCCTTGACAGCAAGCGCCGCGCCGTCAGGGGTTCACCAAAGCATATTTACGCCCACTCCTATGGTTCAAAAAGTTTTTCCCCGACTTTCCGCAGAAATTTATAAAATAAGCCTTGTTAAAATAAGCTTGTATACGAGTTGGATCTAGTTTACAACGCGGGTGTTTCAGTGACAGTTTTAAAAATCTATAAAAAAAATGTGGTTGATAAAACAAAAAGAAGCTCTCGAGAATATACTGTTAGACGCGGTTAAATTCAATAATTGCAATAGCATGGTAATTATCTAAAGAAACTAATTTTTAATAAACGTTTTAACTATTGAATATATCTATTTGTCGTTTAAATTAGAAACTTGTGAAGCATCATCAAAAACCAATAAAGCAACTGAATTTCGAAATGTATACGGCTTCATGCAGAAGTTTATCGTTTTCCAAATAAAAAAAAAACGACCTATTTGGAAGCATTTTTAGGTTTCGATTTCTTATCGGAGCGCATTTTTGCGCCAGGGATCCTTCTCCCCAGTGGCAGAGATTGGCAACTTACGCGCGCCGTATCTTCCCGCCATCTTACTACGGAGGCGAGGCCATAACTTCGCGTCTCGGCCACCAGGGAGCAGTAACGTGGGCGCAAAGATGTGCTCCGGTAAGGCGCTGAAACCTAGATATGCTTCAAAATAGAGCGCTTTTTTATCGCCCTAAACTGTTGCCAGTGCCTTATATATTTCCGAAATTATTACATTTACTGGTTTTCGATTATGCTTAGCAATTTTATTCGGAATCATGTTTATTTTTACGAATTAAAACATTCATTACTACATCTTAAGTTAATAGTTTGCCAATTAGTATGTTTTTGGTCCTCCTTGACGTCCGCCGTGGCTGGCGGTTCGTTCCCGGAAAGAATTCAAATTTCGCAGTCATTTTCTTTTTAGGAACTTTTAGAAACTTTGCTGAAACACCCAGTATATATTAATTCTAGCGCCAATAAGCATTATGTTCCTTAACTATTAAGATATGACACCAGAAACTCGAAAGTATTCTAGAGTTACATTCGATTCGAAAAAATAAATAAAAATAGATACACGCATCTCGAGCATTACAGTTTGCGGTAAGGCACTAAAAACGTCGGAGTGTCAAACTCTATTAATTACTATTTTAAGTAGTTCTTTTTTTTAATGGAATCTGGAAGGGCTTTTCTTTTCTGTTTCCTGCAGATAACAAAGAAATGTCATGCCGGCAGTAATAATTTTAATTGGAAGAATCATTAAATGTTTCACTACCTAAAGAAATCATATATAGCCTGGACAGAAAAAAATACCGCCCTAGGCAAATCCCTGCTCGCGGGTAGTCTCACAATATTCCCAAATAAATGTATGCAACTATCGCATTTCAACTACTGTTTAAATTAAAAAAAAAACTTACAGGACGATTTATTGGTGGATTCTTATGTAATCCGTAAGCATGACCCTTGAAAGAGCTACGCAGATCCCCATTTGAGAAATCTAAAGCTTTCTTGTTCACTTTTATGTTTTGGCTTTCTCTTTTACTTCGTCTATGTTTTTTTTTCTGCCTGTTTTGCCTCGCGGTAATAGCGTTTCTCAAAGTGAGACATGTATGACGTTTCTCAATGGTCGTGCGAACGCATTCCCTAAGACTCTACCCATGAATCTTCCTTTAACGTTTTTCACAGCTTCTCTGTGCTCTGGTTTTCATGGTACGTCGACACCCTCGAATGCGGTCATTCATATCACTCGTCAGAAGAACCAGACCCATTGCAATCGTAGAAGGAACCGCATCAATATCACTCGTGGAGAGAACCGCATTCATCGTTATAACTACACAGAGACATCACAGCCCACACACCGCTACTCCGGAAACAGGGAATAACATTCGGCGACAGCAGAGCGGGAACTTAGGACGCCCGCATTTCATCGCTCCGCGACGCGTACTCCTCTCTGGCTAGACGCCAGATGTGCGACGCGACGCTTTTTTGACGAAAAGGAAAATGCTCGTTTTGACGAAACCCCGGCGGTGTCTGTAAGTTTGTCAGCGACAGGGAGAGAGGGAGAGGTTGACACGTGCTGACGTCAGCGTTTCGGACCATTGGGGCCATCGCACACTTCACACTCTCCCCCTCCTTCTCTCTTTCTCTCCGACCTTGACACACAAAAGACACCGCCAGGTTTTTTGTCAAAACGAACGTTCTAATGCTAAAGCATTAAATCTAGGTATGTTTTACCCATTCCTATATTCAGAAATATGAAAGGAAAAGCAGACGTCCTTAATATTCGGGTGTCAGGTAAGAATGGCTGGGGCGATTGAAGTCTTTGATGCACTAGTGATGGAATGACTGATACCCAGGCGACAAGTATTTTATGGAGAGCACACAACCGCTGGTGAAACGGTTTATTAACTGTTTAAATATTTTCTCTGATTAACCGGAAAATTCGAGTACGGTTTGGCACTGGGTGTATATTAGTAATTTTTCGTCAGTCTTGTATATGTTTCCAGTTCATCGGAAGGATTGGGTACTCCAGCGGCAACATTCAATCTGGAAGGCACATAAAAGCTTGTGCCACGTAATAATAACTGTATTAATATGTGACATGATTATGTGGAAAAGTAGCTGTGTATTTGTCCCCATTATGTGTGCCTTAAAACATTTTTCATCACTCTTTTTCTATCCCGCTCTAGTATATTAAAAAAAACGGTCCTCTAGTGGCTGCCAGTGCTGCAGTACTTAAGTGTCACAATACGAACACAAAATCTGGTTTGTAAGACAAACAAGCTGGCTGTACCTGGCGTAATGTAAATGAGGCTAAAATGGCGACATCATTTGTTTTTACTCAATGTTTCACCACTGGGTTGGGTGACCCGGTGGTGCAACTAATTTCGTCGAAAAAAAATACCCAATTTTTATAGACTAGGTTAGTCAGTGCCCAAATACATATCAAACATGCTAGCCTAGTGGCGTAGCCGGAAAATATTTTCGGAGGGTGTTTCAAGGAGCTGGTGGAATCACACAAACAATAAAAAAGAGAAATATTTATATATATTTATATAATAAAAAAATTTCGGAGGGTGTTCTGGCACCCGAACACCCCTTCTGGCTACGCGCTTGATGCTAGGGTACAGTGACCAACATTAAAAATAAAATTATCGAAACAACCATACAATCGCATACCTTACAATCACCTATACATGGCTTGAGTGATATGCGTTAAATATCATCAACGTAATAGTAAAATGTTTTAGAAATTATCACTGTATCGTGAACTCACTTTCCCTTGTATGTTACTGTGTTTAGAAAATATATGTTTTTTAATTTGATATTTGTTTTATATATTTGTGTCAGATGTGTTGTTTGTTATTTTGCTATGATGATGTGTGCTAACAATATTTTATGCTCGTTTTATATTTTTGCAAATGTATGGTTTTCTTTCTTTCTTTATTAAATGACAAAAAAAGAAACTGGAGATGTTGGCTGCCATGAAGGCATGGCCGTGGTTTTCATGAAATGCGATTTCAAGAAAGTCACTCATCTGTTACGATGTTTGGGCACAGCGGGCTTTCTGTAAATAAACGAAAAGAAAAACCACATTAAGGTTTTTTTATTCCTCATATGCTTCCTGAACTGGGAATGCAATATTACCAAACAAAAAATAAATATTAAGTAACCTTTTTTTTTCTTTTATTGATTGTATTTTCCGGACAAAAGTCCGTGGTCTATAATTGTTTAAAATACCAAATTTCACCCGCTGCGAACTATATACAGGTGCGGACTGTAAAAGGACTTGTTTTTTCTACATCGTTCACTTTGAACAGACGTGAAGGTTTTAGTGCATTACGGAGCATATTAATGTTTATTTATGTAAGATAAAACCTTCTTCGTGAGAATTTACAGTCTGCATTTTTCAAGGTGCGCTGTGTAGGATAATTTTTACGTAGGGACTAGGCACTAAGTGCTGACTGTGCACGGCGTGCGGACTATGCCCCTGGTACAAATTATCTAAGCAAAAACGTTCATTTATTACCCTAAATTTGGCCTTGATGACAATAGTCCGGAAAATACGATAATGATTTTGCTCAGGACCCACACTCTGTTGGCGGGAGCTTTATATGGTGTAAGACTTAAAGGTTGATATGCCACCCGGAAAAAAACCAGTGAGTTAAAACCACCTATCACATATTAAAACCTGTTTGTGTTTTTCAGACGACTTTGATATCTTGAAAGAGCTTATGTATTGAATCATTTTTCCGGCTGGCGCATTTGACATTTATGAATAAATTCAAAATTATTGTATTTTTGTTTGTCGTGTGATAAAACTTTTCGAAATCTCGGAATTATTTTTAATCGTGCTATAAACATACGTGTAAAATTGTACGAATTTGCACAGTTCCAATAGAGAAAAAAATATTGTGCATGTAATGACGAAAGTGCAATACAGAAAAAGGCGGATTTTAAAGTTGCCTTTTTCGTGATTGTCTATAAGTGTGTGAATTAATTTATATTTTAGGAGATAAATACGTAATGAACCCCCGTTTTGAGTTTTAACATAAACGAACGAAATAAAAACGTCAATGCATTTTGGCAACAGGTCCACACACATATAACCAAGAGAACAGTAATGCATGTGAGCCAAAAGAAAGCGCTCACAAGCAGGAAGGTTAACGAAAAATTATTTTATGTACAAAAATATCTCCGGTTTGGTTTAGTAGAATAAAGCCAACCAGAGAGACACACGCCTCAGAGCACGCTGAACATGATCTGGTAGGAAAATAATTCTTAGCACGGAGCTGAAAATAAATGTGTTAAATGCGTTAGTGTTCAGTGTTGAAATGCGTTAGAGCGTTAGAGAAATAATGTATACAGTGGGAGTTAGCCTACGAGGATAACGAAAAAAGTGTTGCAAAAGGCCCCTCCTGATGTCGGGATCATATTTCTCTAGCTTGTGAAAGAGACAAAGGCGTGAGCATTGACGAAACGTTGCTAATAGATGCAGCCAAGAATTGAAATTGCATCGCCATGGCGCTTGCAGTATTCTCGTATCTAGGCAGTACATATCAGGTGGCACATCTATGAATGGCATTAATCTGAGTGGAAATATCCCATTTTTCGCGAGGGGGGGGGGAGGGTTCATACGGCAGCTGCACGATCAAGGTTTGAACGGAGTAAACTTTCCTACGCTATTTTTATTACATTTTAAGACAGTAGTGTGTACGCAATGCCTTTTGTGTTCCAGGGTTTTTGACGGAGAAAATCAGACATAAGTAATATGAGCGGCCCCGACAACAGTGATATTCAGTTGCTCTCTATTTACTATTATATTCTCTTTTCTTTTTTGTCTTACCTGTTTTATTTTTACGATCTAGCTCAACATTTAAGAAATGTATGCACAGTGTAAAAATATAAATATTCCTTAAATTTATATAATTTACCCCCGCTACTCTATTTTGACCAAAATATTGAACATCATAACTTTAATACTACGTGGCATATACTGGAGGCACTAGCATGTGTCAAATGTACCTGGCCGTGGTGGAGCAGCAGGCTGCGTTCCTACATTTCTCAGCAAGCATAATCGAAATGACATCGTACAACCTTTGTGTCACGTGTAATAGAAACAAAAAAGCAAGGGTGGAAGTGGCGAACTAATTAATATTAGAAAAGAAAAACATCATAAAGTAGTCAACCTTTTTTGTATTTTGTTTTTTTCTAATGCGAACTCGCTTGACTCGTGATTTTGATAAGTGGACCGATTTTGGATGGCTAATTTTGATTCAATGTTAAACAATTTTAGGCCAAAAATTTTGTAGATCGAATCAGTTGGGGAATTTATTCTTAGAACGACCCTGGCTCATCATTCCCCCCGGGGCCACCATCCATCGTTTGAATGCCAAAAGGAGGGTGTGATCTAAGATTATTTAAGAAGAGGCTAAGGTTAAGTGGAGTGCACTGCAGTTATGAAGACTATCGTCTCCAAGAGCAGTGCACTTCGAACGACAGGACACGAATTTTTTTCTTTTTTTGGGGGGGGGGGGAGGAGGAGAGAGGGTACTGTGCGTGGAAACAGCGTTTATGCACAGTTCCACACCTGAGGTGATCTTGTCGCGTAAGACGTCACGCGTACCGACATCAAAGACAAAAAAGGATGGATGACACAATGCAAAAATCTGCAAACGAGCTGTCGCACGGCAACGTCTGCTAGAGATAATCGGGAGTAGAGAATTAGCTCTGAGTTGACAGGTTGCAGTCCAACCTTTAGAAATGTCACAAATGACAGTGACAAACAACACCTCATCCACCTGATTTGGAGTTGACTGCTCCGCACCCGGGAACATTTCTGGATAAATATATACTGGTGTCAGTAGGGCTTACTTTTACCATACCAACGCGAGCGTATACCTTTAGAAGTCGCGGTTGGTGATAAGCCCTAAAAAGACATGTTGGGACTCCTCGCTTTTCTCTTCATCTTTGTCACGATCGCGGAAGGCCTTCGCTCAGGTGAGTCAGTGATCTCTTTGTGTTTCGTGTTCCCCTCTTGAGTCTTTCCCTTCGACGATTTCTTCCGTTACCTTTTCATGCGTTTGTTGCTTGCGCCGTCTAAAAGTAGACCTAACCCCGCAAGTCAGGCATTCAATAAACTCGCAGTTGTTTTGTGATGTATATAACTTAATGCCAAGTTAAGACCCCTTAAATGTCCGTGACCTTTACCTTCAATCCTGTATAATGCATGAAATTGATTATTTAATGCAATATAGATTACCTTCCACAACAACATAACCATACAATGCGTAGAACACCAGCATGCGTTAACGCTAGTACGAGGCGAAGGACATACAGCTGAGTTTTGGCATGCAGGAATTTGTTCAGATTGGAAAGGTGGCAAAGCGTCCGTCTCCGACCCGACAGGTTCTGGTTTTGGTTCCCGGCGTGAGATGAGAATATATCGGTTGTGTAATGTATGCATTGTAGTGTAAAAATAATGCGTGTCTACATTTTTGTTTGCGGCTATTGCCATGGTAGCCCAAACGGTTGTGATGACATGTCCTGCCGGGGCATATGGCCACATGGAGGAAAGAACGAAGTAGGGCCGTTTCATTATATGCAGAGTATATTTTATAAACATTGTATGCTTTATTATATGTAATATAAGCATTTTATGAGGTATATAGGTTTCCATGTATAAAGAGGCTCCTATAAAGCATTTTTGCGAAACGATGCTTAATATGGCTATTCTACGCTTTTATAAGTAATTAAATGCATAAAAAACAGCATATATATTGCAGAAAATGTATCTTTAGGTTCGCTTGTCTGTAGTTAGTTTTTCTTTTTTTTTAAGGCAATGCGATCTTAGTTATTTCAACCACCGATCAAAATAGTTTACAATCATCATGGTATGCACAGAGTCACGTCGCTTATTTATCGGATCAGATTTTTTTCTTACTGGCTTTATAAATAAACGAGCTTACTACCTCATTCGAAACGGTGAACTTCATTGACACTCTGCGCAAAATGAGGCGACAGCTGCTTGAGGAAAATGTTAGATTGTGCTGTGCACTCGTGTTGGTTGCAGAAAGAAAGATACCTAAAAATGCCACGTGAGGGGCAAGAAAATAAAAATAAAAAACGTGATAATAGAAATTATTTAAAATCGTGCATTTTAATATTGCTGGGATTCTACTCTGAAACACTTGTGGCGTTCACCATCAAAATTAGCGATTCTGTTTATAAATATGGTAGTCATATACTTTGCCTTATTTTCCCATGAACTTACCAATGCGCAAATAAGCACAGGTTTACGAAGAGACGCATTGTAATTCAAGAAGAGTACTTATATATTGCACAAGAATAGCGGGCAGCACAATGCTTGTTTAAAACAGAAAACACCTCAGCGATGTGAATCGAAATGTAAAACAAACCCGTTATGTAGGTCAGGAGATTCCAAGTTTTATTCGAAATATATTGCCATATAGGCGACATACAGAAAGTGTCTGCCTGACATACAGGGTGCTTGCAAATTTAATTCGAACTAATAATTTTTAAAAATTGGGGGTAAAATTAAGACGAGTTATGTTAGTGTCATTTATTTATCAGGCGCGGCGGACGTTAGATATTGGGATACTCGTCAGGTTAAGTTGACTAATTAGGTAAAACATATTAGTTAACGCTTTCAACATATGTTTTAGGCGTCATCATAGTTGCAGCACTGACGGAAATTATTATTATAGACCGGACCAATTTAAACATATTGCGAAAACGGTAATGTTTTTATTAGATTTTGATTGAAACATTTTCGCGTTCTCTCACCCGATTTAGAAAGAGCGTTCAAAAAAAGCGTCACGTACCCTGCCCACAATGACGCTCGAAATAGTGACGTAGTCACTTCAGTCACGTCGTCACATTTGTCGTCGCCGCACCCCACAAGTGACATTCTGCGGAGATGGTGATGACATGATATAAAGGATTACGTCACTATTTCATGCCCCATTGCAAGCAGGTTCTGTGGCGCTCTTTTAAAGCGCACTTTTTTTAAATCGACCGATAAAACACGAAAATTGACCAACTAATATTTTAAAACATAGATACTTTCTCGCAAATTATTTTAGTTACTCTGACCTAAAATACCAATTTTGAAAGTACAGCAACGTGAACCTTCAATTCAAATATTTGAAACAATTAATTAACCTATTTTAGTGTATGATTCAACTTACTAATGGCGAGTGTTCCTCCTCTAATATCCGCCGAGGCTGATAAATACATAATACAGACAAAATTCGTCTAACCATCACCTCGTTTATTTAATAAAATATATGTTTGTGATTAAAATCAAGCACCTATATAATGCACAGTTTTGGCGGCATTTACAAAAAAGTGTGCTCGAATTTTACTTCGAAGTTTGAGCAAAGTGTAATCGAAGACGATATGAAGCGATCTTTATATCTAAACACTTCCGATCTTTTACATAGGCAAATAGTAAAACAAACAACGCCATTGAATCATTAATTATACGAAATACACTAAAACTAGAGCCGTCACTAAATATTCACAACTAGAGTTTTTTTATTTTGTTTTCATGACCAAATATTACTGAATTTGTATGATAGGTGTACGTCCTAACTATTCGCCTTCTCTTTTGGTAAGAGGTTTCTCCAAATGATGCCTCTCAGAGGCACCAGACTTCAAAACAGAACAGCTAGGAAAATTTTAAACGGGACTGGCAAAAAGTACTGACTGCGAATTTCGCGCGTTAACACTACCGAAGTGAGTGACCTTTAGGCAGAAGTTCAGACTTCTCAAACATAACCATTAATTACGTAATAGAAAAAAAAATCCTTGTGAAACTTAGCTACTCAAAAAATAAACTACTACGCTCTCATTGTCAAACCTTTTACACCCAAATATTCATATCAAGTGTGTCGGTATAAGTATATATTTAGCAGAAAGAATAAAAGAGAAAGAGAACATGATACAGAGTGGAAAATTATTTTAGGAAAATAATAATAATAATATTATTTATTTTGGGTGCCCAAACACAACCACATCGGTCTTTCCCCCGGTGCACCAACGCAGACAATAAAACCAGAAAACAAACAAAAAATTCTCAACACACATAAAGTTAAGAGACAAATGTAGGATTATCCTAACGGCGACGGTACATTGTAAAAGCTGCAGATATATCGAGGTGGGGTGGAGCGATAGCGTTATATAATGACTGAATCTGAGAGAGAGGTGAGGCAGGGCACACTGAATGAACATAGAAGCAAACAAAATGTCTGGTTAGACGTGAAGGAACATGAAAGTTCACCCTTTCAAGGAGTTGCGGAGAATCAAATGCAGCATTAGCAACATTGTGCAGAAAAACAAAGTCTCGAACAGATCTCCTTGTAGACAGAAGTGAAAGTGAAAATATTTGAAGTATATGTTCATAATTATGGTAAAAGCGCCTCTCAATGTATCTATCGTAAACAATTCGGATAACCTTTTTCTGAACATTTTTTGTATTGTTAAAGCCTGTGTATTAGATATCGAGTGCCATATGACAGTAGCAAACTCAGAGTCGTGACCTCACTAGGGAATTTAAAAGGTGGATCATTTAAAGGGGTTGATTAAAATTACGCGTCAAGCGAGATATTATTTCTAGTACATTATAAGCATTTCCAACGAGTAAAGACACATGATTTTTTAAAGTTAATGCACAGTCAACACACACGCCAAGATCCTTTACGAGAGGTTCACGTTGTATTGTCGATCCCTCAAGATAATACGTAAAGTCAACAACAGCATGCCTCCGGCCCAAGGAAAGCACTTTTGTTTTTGCGGGGTGAAGCAACAATTGATTTTTTTTACACCATTAAAGAATGTTTGACCCGTCATTTTGTGAGATATCGTAATCTTGATGTGTATGAATGCTCTCGAGCAACTTAGTGTCATTAGCGAAAAGTAAAAGCTCAGACGTATCTACGCAAGACACAATATCATTTATAAAAATCAGGAACAACAAGGGCCCAGGACTGATCCCAGAGGAACACCGGAAGTTTTAAAAAAGAGTTCGGAGAAACTATCATCAACGCGAACAGTGTTAGAGCGCTAGGAAAGATAGCTGTCTAACCATTCACATAGCTCATGACACACTCCATATGAAAACAGCTTGCACAATAGTAACGGATGACTGACTTTGTCAAACGCTTTAGTCATATCGAAGTATATTGAATCAACTTGTTCTCTATTCATAACAATTTGCGCAGAAAATTCTAAAAACGAACACAAATTAGTCTCGACAGACCGACCACTCATGAAAACATGCTCTAAAGGAGTTATTTTCTGGAGTAAATAAAAGAGCATTCGCGTACGAATGACAAGCTCGAAAACCTTTGAAAAACCACAAAGCAAGGAAATTGGGCGATAATTTGAAACAAGAGATGCATCATCGCTCTTTATAATCGGATCAATCACCGATTTCTTCCAAAGTGACGGAAAGGTACTAGAACTGAGTAAAAGATTAAATATATGTTTCAGAATCGGAATGAACAATTCACTGCAACCTTTGATAATAAAACTGGGCCTGTCATCGGCACCACTCGAGAACTTAGGTTTCAGCTTTCTAATCGCTTCAGAGATTTCACCGGAATTGACACGCACGGAACGTAAATAGTCATGACAGTATCTCAGTTCGTCGCCACGTTGAAAAGATTGCTGGCAGACAGTCAAACATTCGCTAAAATAATCAGCGAAAATATCTGCAACATCAGCAGGTGAAGACTGATAACGAGGAGCATTATCTGTTCCAACACGCAAACAGATGCTACGACCGGTCTCACGCGTGTGCTGTTTCACAAATTTCCAAAATGTTTTAGGTCGACGGTTCAAGCTGTTTTCTAAACTATCCTGGTGTAGACGCTTATCGCACTTAAACAGCTTTTTTACTAGGGAACGAAATATGCTGAATTTCGCATACCAAAGAAAGGAACCGGACTTCTTCAAAAGTCGGTGAAAATGATTTTTTTCCCGTAGGCTGACTCGTAACTCCTTGGAAAACCAAGTAGCAAATATCGACGGCTTATTGCAGCATTTAGGAACACATCTGTCTATAGAACTTTTACAACTGACGTAAGCGTCTCCGTAGCATCATCAACATTAGACATAGAAATCTTCAATATGTATATAGAGACTCAAATAATCACGTCTAGAAAAACAGTAATTTGATGATTTACACGATGCAGGCGGCTTGTACGGGAGAAACAACTCGACAAAAAATTGTGGAGGGAAGCCATCAATCTTTACCGGCCTGATTAAAACTTAAGATAGGCATATTAGAAAGAGCGAGATGCGCACGTCTGTGTCAAGCTCTCTTCTCTTTATCTTTATCTTTATTCAGGTACCCACTTCGCCATCAGGCATTACAGTGGGGGGAGAGACAAACAATATACAGACACACAAAAAAACTCACACATTCAGTGCGTGAAAAAAGGCGTCATTGGAAGCTATTGAGACAGCGCGGGATGGAAGGGAGTTCCAATCGCGCGCGGTCTCTACAAAAAAGGAGTGTCGCAGTACGTCACCCTTAAAAGGAATTTCTCTAATTTTTAAAGCATGGTCGTTCCTACTGGATACGTAAAAAGGCGCTTTCATGTATTTATCTTTTTCT
This sequence comes from Ixodes ricinus, assembly GCA_037355805.1. Lineage (NCBI taxonomy): Eukaryota > Metazoa > Arthropoda > Arachnida > Ixodida > Ixodidae > Ixodes > Ixodes ricinus. Next base: position 25,602 of record JAZHYW010010262.1, read on the forward strand.
ACACCGGTTTTACCATAATAAATATCGTGAAAAAATTTGAGACGGAGGTGCTTTCTGCGATCTTTTAATAATTGCCACTTAAGTTTATGTTTCCACTCAGTCATACTTAGTCGCCAATCGTAATTACTTAAAACAAACCTCAAAGCCAGATTTTGTATTTTTTCAAGTTTTTGTATAGAAAAGGCGGTATAAGGGTCCCAGACAACGCAAGCGTATTCCAGAATAGAACGAACATGGGAAAAGTAAATTGTTTCTCTGAGCGACTGAGGTACACTTTTGAAATTTCGACGCAGAAAACCCAGCATCCGTGAGGCCTTCGAGGAAATATAGTCAACATGCGCATTCCAACGCAGATCGGATGTAAAGTATACACCGAGATATTTAAATTCATTTAGGGTTTCTAGGACTTTTCCATTTAGCGAATAACGAAATGCTGGCGGTAAAACCTTCCTTGTAAAAGTGACATGTACAGTTTTTTTTTACATTCAAAGACATTTGCCATGACTGACACCATGATTCGATGCTGTACAGGTCCTTTTGCAAAATCACACTATCCTGCGCATTATTAATCTCTCTATAGACAACACAATCATCCGCAAACATTCGAATGGTAGAACAAACATCAACAGCAATATCATTTATGTAAATAAGAAATAAAAGCGGTCCTAGAACCGAGCCCTGCGGCACACCTGAAGAGACGTCGGCCATTTGGGATTGGAAGCCATTTAAAACCACATACTGTTTTCTGAACGACAAATACTCACGAATCCAGTTACAAACCTTGTCATCAAGTTTATAAGCGTGTAGTTTAGAAATTAAAAGATCATGAGGAACGACATCAAAAGCCTTACTGAAATCAAGAAATATACAATCAATACTTCGTCGCTTGTCGATTGCCAGAGAAAGGTCATGAAAAAATTCAACTAATTGCGTACTACAAGAATATCCCTGCCGGAATCCGTGTTGCGACGGATGTAAAAGGTTAGATGCGCTAAGATGAGTCATGATATTACTATATAGAATATGTTCCATTACCTTGCATGAAATACTTGTTAAAGATATCGGTCGGTAGTTTTCGACACTGGCTCTAGGACCACTTTTATGCACTGGCATAATTGTTATATAGCTTGTCATATTATATCTGCAAGAAATGTATTTTTCTACTCCATAAAAATAGTAATAATGAGTATGTGAGGCAGTTATTAGACTATTTTTAAACCAAAATTAAAATAAAAAAATGCACCGCCATTTTTTTTAAAGACGGTTATTATTTCACAATTATTATTCGATACATTTTTTTTTTAATTCCGGGAATAAACATATTGCGGAATTAAATTGCGGGGGATCGCACAACTCAGCTTGAATATTACTTCGAGCAACAAAGCTAGATCCCTTGACTCCGTTGATGTAGAGTCATATGGATAAAGTTTTCGAAAAACATGGCATTTGTTCCACTGCGACCTGTTTTTTGTTCCCGAAATTGGGAAATAATCTCATTTCGCCTTCATAACAGCCCTATTTGTTTTATTCAGTTTTCTGCCAAGCAATCTCATCTGCGACAGCGGGCACCGATTTTTGTAAAATGGCGAAGACGGAAATGTAAAAAATGTGGGACCGGAACCGCTATCACCTCATGCAAACGAGCAATCTTCGAGAAGATATCCTGAGAAAGGCTTGAGACTCAAACTTCAAACCTCAGGAATGTTTGTTGGGAATACCACATGCCACAAGGACACGGTACACCGTGCGGTCTCAGCTGCCGAAAGGCACCGGAAAACTGACTAGCCATAGCATCTAGATTCAATCTACGCTCTTCCACATGACCTACAAGGGGTCTATGATTCACTTCTTCTGTACTTGCGCTAGGCCTTGCTTTAGGGTTGTGCCTAAATCACTTCACCTTAAACAAAACGTCGCTCGGTAATGGAGGCATCGGGCATATTAAAAGCATGTTTTTATTCGCTTTTTTGTTTGGTTCATGAGACATGATCGTCCAAACGTTTACAAGAAGAAAACAGGTTGAATTCCTATGGATGCAACTTAATTGGCATTGACGTGAAATTATAAAACTAATTTTAAACTTCTAAAGATAAACTTGTACAATATGTATTTATGAAACTACCTTAAGAACCTTGAGTCAGGGTATTACATAAGGGATAGGTTAAACAAATAATGAGGTTAACATTTGTCGGAACTAATCAATGTCTTGAACGGAAACGACGGCTTCGGGCAGGGCGTTCCAGTCCACAGATGTCGCCGGGAGAAAATATATAGGAATGCTGTATTTCGAGTGAAAGGAAGGCCAACTTTTGGCATGGTGATCAATGCGGGGTGATATCCGATGAGGTGGCAAGATGAATCATTTGTGTAGATGACCATCGAAGTAAAACCTGTGGAAAATACATAATATAGCGACATGCCTGCGTGAACAGGAAGGGGTTAGTGATAAATTTTGTTTAACTTCGGTAACACTAAAAAACCTAGAGTAGTGAGACGTTAGAAAGCAAGCGACGCGATTTTGAACTGATTCTAGGACGGATACAAGGTATTTAAAATGGGGGTCCCAGACTGACGTTGCATGTTCTAGTTTTGGACGCACTAATGTGACATATGGATGTCGCTACAGAGATGGGGAATCGAGACAAAGATTATGTATAGGGCGTTACTTCTTAAACCATTATTCATGGTTGTCACGTAGTCCGGTAAGAAAACTATGTTTTAATCCGTTTTACGATACACCTGGAGCACTAAAAGGTGAATGCATGAAACCCAAACTCACATCATCTCTTCTTGTGACTTCTATTCGCTAATTTAACCTGGTTCAAAATCTCCCCTTTCGCAAGGTAGTCACTTGGGTCCGCGTCCATGTTGCACCTCGTGCTTGTCTTACTACGTCTTCGTCCGTGCTTGTTTTTTTTTTCAGCCGTTTTATACCTTTTAGCACTCCCTCTTTTAACACTCCCCAGCTTTTCATTCCGATGGCCAAGCAGCGTTAATCTTAATTACACACTTGAACAGCCGATGCTATTTGCTTTTTTCTTTACGGCTTTCCCGCTGAGTAGCGTCACCTGCTGTAGTGTAGCGAGTATGTATTCTGTCTCGATATGACGCTCGAAGAAGTCTGTGTGTTACCGATGTTAAACACAGGTTCGCAGAAGACCTTGTTTCCACTTTCGTCCTCATGAGAACTGCAAAAGTTGCTGCATTTAGGAGAAGGCACTATCTTTTTAAAACAGTTACTTTGACAGCTGCGACAGATCAGCTGAGAAATGCAAAAAGGAGACGTTTATTGTGATGTTCCATAGCATCGAGTACATTTCCCTACTCATCCTTTACTCAGGAAAACTAAAAATAAATTATTAAATTGAATGAGACGTGAAAGGACAAACCAAAAGTTTTCTGATATGACGTCAAGACAAAAATACCTGCAAACAAGTAATTTTTATGAAGTCATTTCATCACGATATTTGCCAACCCCTGCGGCACCTAAAAAAAAAACTAACTTCGTAATCATTTTGAAAGCTGCACAATAACAGTAAGAGACGAACTGTCATTTTCTCTTGGCGGACAGTGATTCCCGTAATTCAGGAAAATAACAAATATTAATGATTGCGGTGAACGCGAAAAAGATTCATATACATCCCATAAAATAACCACTTAAGACAGAGTCATTCCTTAGCGAAAACTAATACGTTTGAAATATGTCAAAATGTATTTTAATGTGCTTTAAGGGAATTTCGTAGTTTTTAGTACATTGAAGCTCACTAAAAATAAATTCTCTATTTTATCACTTACTAAATACACATATTTTTGGGTATATCAATAAATACGTAAAATATGTGTATTGAAATTATTACATTACGTACACCTCAAATACATTTAAATGCATAACTACTTTGATTGTATCATCGAAATGCATTTCAAGTACACCTTTGTTAATATGAATTAGATTCCTCAGTATTAACATATTGGTTGTCGACGTTTAGCGCACTCGAAAAACTGTTACTCAAGCATTCACACACCCAAAGAACACACCTCTCACACAGCGCTCACAAGCAACTTTGTATTTCGTGATTTTTCTTCGGCTTCTACTTCTACTTCAGTTTTAGACGATTTGCAAATAGAAAAAGACGAAATATGAGTAAAAAATTTCCGTCTAACGCTTAAGCTAATTTGCGGCTAAATAATTAATCTCTTTCCGTGATAATGTTATCGACGGCGTATTGTTTCCCGGTGCCTAAAATGACGAATAATACACTAGGTAGGCTTCGACAAAACCTGACTTCTAAAATCAAAGCAAAGTTTTAATAAGAAGTTTTTTTATGCATCGATTTTAATTTTTAACACCAAAATAAAAAAAAATCCAACGTTTATTTTTTTTTTTTTTACGGTTGCCAACGTTTGTTTTTTCTTTCTACTATTGGCTCCGTGAGTTTCTACGTTTTTAGCCGGAAAACGTCTGAGTCCTCGCTGAAAAGGTCCTGGAGGGCTCCATGACTGTTCATCAAAAGCATACTATACGTTTTTTGATCGTTCATGTAAATTTTGAAGCTCCTAGGGGCACATTTCTATCGTGAAGTGACGGCCGATTAAACATGACTGCCATGGGCCCGCCGCTCGCGGCCAGCTGAAGACGAGCCATTCAGAAGGAAAGGAGCCTACTCATCACCGAAAAGTTCCTAGAAGTCTTTATGGATGTACGAGTAAGGGCGCAGGGTACGTTTCTCGCCCCGTTTGCGTGCCTTTTCAAGCGCCGAGGAGCTGATTTCAATCATGATGCGGATGTTAAATCAACATAGCGCCCATCTTCCTGCCCGCGTGGCTAACCTTTGCGGCACCTCTCATGGTACTTTGCGGTGCCCTCTGAAGGTCAGCAGGTGTGCCGGACGCCATCGCAAATCCATAGGCCTTCGCGTGATGACAGGATGACGACCAGTCGATTACAAGGCGAAAAACTTTGTGCGTAGACCGACCACATTTGTTGGTGGCTATTGCCAGTGCCGAACGCTAATCCGCCTCCATCGGCTTAAATGTCGAGGCATCGGCCGCCGACCGAAATGGACGGTCGACAGCGCACCATCGACAGCACACGGCAAGCGTTATTTTTTTATTTTTTTCGAAAAGCGTTTTTTAGTAGTTGAGTTCGTTCTTAATCTTTGCTTACATGTGCGTCCGGGCAACGTTCGGATCGCAGAAGTTGTGCAAGAGGAAACTATTTATTCTCTTTAACTTTAAGGACATCAGTCACAAGTTCTGTTTCTTCTGTTGTTTCTTTTTCGTTTTCTTTATTCGACGCGCGTGTGAGTGTTTGTAGCAAGTGCTTGTCTTTTGTTGAGCGTAAAAGTGCATTCTGTAGTAAAATGAAAATAATGTTGTCTTATGGCTTAGTATAAAAAAAACGCGAGAAGGCTGCGGAGATAGAGTTTATCATTGTACCGGTAGTACAAAATAAACAAGTTTATAATCGCAATGCATGTGAACTGCTCAATGCGTTTTACTCTTCTCTCTTTTGTGTGACTAGCATCATGGGAGGGGTCTCTGGTTTACATTCAATGAGTAAGCACTATTTTGTGCATCTGCTGTACTAGATGTCTTGCAATTTTGAAGTGGGGGGTGGATATTGAATAGGATTATTTAAGAAATATATAGAACGTAATAATAAAGTACGCTAAAATGCATTTTAATGCAAGTGAGAAATATATATTTTGAACGCGCCACAATTACACTTATAGTGGAGGTAGGAATATATTTTATGCCGTTTAAAATATATTTTCAGCCCTACTTTTATTTCTCTTGGAAATGTATTGAAATGTATTTCACAAAATGCATTTTGTATGCGGACAAAACAATACGAAAAAATACACGCATTAGATGCATTTAAAATATAAATAAGTATACGTTTTTTTGTTTTGTTTTTTCGCTAAGAGATATAACACATGTTTCAAACGTCACTGGTTCAAAAATCCGTTTTTCATCTTTATACATTCACAAGGCATGCATTTTCCTCGAGGGCAGGGAGGTCGGTGGTTTGATAATGTAGTCGGAGTTGAATTTATTATTTAAATCGCTTATTATTAGCCAATTTTATTTGTATTAAATGCGACGAGTCAGCATGCACCCAAATAATTAAAAGTTTGATATTCGCTAAAGCAACTTCTGTGGAACAATTTAATAGTGTGTTGCACATTTTATCTATAATCACATTTTTTATGCTGAAATTAGCATTACCATGGCGTTTTGAAAAACGAAAAAGATTTTAGAACAATGTAAACAAAAGCTTCATGCAATAATTTATATTATTACAAATGCACTGCTGCAAAAACAAAATATTATCACCTTCAACGCAGGCCAATCCGCAGAGTATATTGTTTATCCAAGACTCCTGGAAGCAAGAGGAATCAACGGAGAAAAATTCTTCACATCAATCATCAACTTTCTCTTCGTTTAGAGAAAAGCTCTGCAATCGCCGAAAAGTTAGTTGTATCGAGTTTTAATGGCGCTGAGCAAGTGGATAGTATTGTAAGTATTGTTTAATATTTCAAAGAATCTCGATTATATTTTTGTTTCATGAAGTCGTGTTTTTTCCCAATGAAATCAGCATCTGTATATACTGCAGTGTTTTCACATCTTATACTTTAATGCAAGGGAGCATTATGATTTTATTTTGTAAGTTTTCAAGTAGAAATATCTTGATGTTAAGTTTGTAAATATATTATCACACAATGAGTGCATAGTCATTTCGGCTTCGAATCACACATTTGAAATATTATAACTGAAAGAACAATCGGACTTTTTCAAATATTTTAGATTTTAGTTTTATTTTGTCTTTATCTTAGTTGTGCATTAAGATATAAGATTTCTTACGGGTAATTTAGTTTTCCTTCATTGTAATATGATTTAATGTTTAACTTTGTCTTCAGATACTTCCTACAAACCTTAAAGGCCCATCCGAAAAAAACGTTCAGATTCCAGGT
>JAZHYW010010263.1:0-12086 GCA_037355805.1 Ixodes ricinus
ACTTGGCTGGTGTTGTTACTGCGGGCACAGTCCTCTTTCAGCATAACCGACTGAGTAATTATGTAGCTCACTGGCTAATAACGGATTAGAGTCAATTGCTAAAAAAGTTCCTAACTAGTAACTTTTGTTCTCGCGAACAGAGGACAAGTGGGACCCTGTCATGGACGATACAGGTATCTATACACAATATTTTTGTATTCTAAGAAGCATGTTTGGAATCGCCTCTTTTTCATATTATTCGGATACCGGCTGGCGTCGCCGGTGGAAAGCGCAAAAGTGGTTTACTTCGTTTCACCTTAGCATCGGACTTGCCAAAACGGCTACAAGTGCGGACTCTTCGCGTTTGACGCCGGCTCGGCTGTGCACGAGCACTCGTGCTGGGTGACAATTTGTAAAGTTATCGGGTCACAGTCGCAGCCCTTAGGGTTTGCCTATGGTAAGGTGAGGCAAGAAAGCTAGCCGGCTATGCACTCGACGGTGGCCACCCGCATTTTACAGCGACAAGGTATAAATAGTTTTTAGGAGGGTACTTTTTTCTTGCCGAAGTGTCCGCCGATGGAGCACGGCGTATACGGCGCACTCATCAGCTTGCCGTCCGAGGTATATAGTCGCGCGTCTTGGCCGGCGTCGACGATCGCGTTGAGCAAAGAGGACGGCCACACAAGGAACATTCATACTAAAATTGATGATGAATGTAACATCTAGAATCACACTAAGTTTGAACTTGTGCGTGCACCCTCGTTTGCTCACGCAACCGTCGACGTTGGCACATTCTTTTTGTGTGAATGAGTTTATAAGCTTTTATTAGGCTAACTGAATTTAAGAAATGTATTTTATTAACCAATATTTTTGAAAAAGAAATGCCAAACTATCTGTTTTACAATATTTGACGCAGTTTAGCAAGGTCTTTACCCTGACCTGACCATACTTTTAAATTTAGTAGCTACAGAAAGTTAATTATTCGAAATTTTCGACACCATAATTATTCGAACGTCAAACTTTAAGAATTTTCATATTAAACAAAATTAGCTTTTTATGTGCAACGTGTAATTTTTGAGCAACGATTTAGCTGGCGTTTCATGACGCAGCCTGTATGATATAGCCATGGACCTGCAGATCCTGGCAAGTGGACCAGCCTCAGCACCCCTGCCTGGTGGCGTCAAAATTTACTATTTTGTTCCCATTCTTCAAACTGCCCCCAAAGCTATAGGGTCTATTCATATGACATCAGACTGCGTTTTAATGTCGAATAACTACAAACAAGCACTGGCCGCCGAAAGCAAATGCGGTTATCTAATTGGGGAATTTCTTTTGCTTTCTTTTGTTTTCCGTAGAGCATATGAATAAACGTTATGTTAGCGGCCATGTTTGTGGCCGGTGACTCAGCATCTGAATACACTCTAACGTCCAGCAAGCTACTTTCTAAAAAACAGCTGTTTGATAAATTTTAGAACGTAATTAAGATACAAGACATGTTCTCTCTCTTTTATTCTTTTATAATAAAATGCTGAAAATTATTAATCGCAGCAGCATCATGCCTTGACGACAGAGGCAACTGGCCTTCGAACGTGCCGCGGAGACCCGTCTTGTGGCACAAAGCTCCGGCTGACTGCAACACACTTGGCTCGGATAGCGCACCTTCAACGGCGGAGGGTCCTAGTTCGCCAAGTGTGGCAAGTGAAAGCAACGACCATGCTTCCACCAATGTTTCAGCAAGTGACACAAGTCTTCATATACTTTTCTATTTTATTGTTTGAATGTGGTATTTATTACAACAAAGCACCACCTGTATCTTCAGCTGTTGCATCTAATTTAAACAAATAAATGAATTGTTTACCTGCTGACCCGCTGTTCTTTTAAATGTTTAGGAACTATCGGCCTTGCCCTTGAAGCAATTGCTGTATATATACTTTCCCCTAGAGCTCTCGGGAAATCAATCTCTAAAGAATACAAATCGAGCTTGGCAATGCTTTTTCAATATATTTTACGACTCAAAAATAAAGTTGCGACGTGACTATGTGCATGACGTCTCACAAGAAGACGTCAGGCTCAGTGCGACGTCACGGCTTTATTTTACGGTGAAAATTTCCTGTACTTCTCAATCCCCTGGCTTTCTTCGTGGGTCACAGTACTGGACCCTCCGAGATACTCTGCGGGGAGTGGACGACGGGACATTTTTATAGCCAGCAAAAGCCACCGAGAGACGGGCCAGCTAGAAAACGGTCCAGCTAGAAAACGGGCCAGCTAGAAAACGGGCCAGCCAGAAAATGGGCCGGCAAGATCCAACTTGTCACGGCAAATTTTGGGGCCACCTAAAAAGGGACGGCAAACGGGCTGGCAATTTTAGGTGGCCCCAAAATTTGCCGTGACAAGTTGGATCTCATTTGTCACGGCTATAGACGCTTTCAGGCAGCTGTGCATGGGTACCGCCATAACCAACCTTCCGTTTTTGTTTCCTCTTATTACGTTCGCTTCACTTCATCATTACCACAGCGGGACAGGTTATCGCCACTTTAGGTGCTACTGCGTCCTTGTCCCCAGCATAGCCCTCTGTGGAGGGTCGTAAACGCCCGCTTCGGTGGCTCGGCATCTCGGCAAGACAAGAGAAGGTCGGCTATGGCGGCTCAATCTGGCGCGTGTTTAAAGCGTGTATAAATGGCTCCCTCAGGTGGCCCCAGATTAAGAGTGCATGACAGAAAAATAACAAGAATTATGTTTAATTTGTTGCACGCCAGATATTTGAGCACGCAAGAATCTGCCGCAACGTTAATTGATTGACGTTTTGTGAGAAAACACTGCATGGTTATCCAAAGTATCGTAAAGGTGACCGTGGATTGGGTAGAGTAGGTTTATATTAAACAGCAAGCGGAATATAGCATGCACAAATAATTTGACTCTACTTCGGATAGCAATATAGTGACTATTTCTTATGGTGTTAAATAAACTCACCTCTTTTGATTACCAAAAAGTTCAATACCATGCAGCGTCTAAGTCAGTTAAAGTTATTTCCGTGCATTTAAGATATTAAAAGGAAATGTTTGCAAGCTTCTCTGAAAGAAACAAGAATTAAAGTAAGAATTATAAGCCTAAAAATGCCCTGTCAGTAGCACTGCACAAAAGAAAACACCGAACCGAGTACCACGAGCGTACACAGTCGCAGAGTTATGTCACGGCGCTGCAATCAACTTGAGTTCATTTTTCTGAGAAGTCACTTGAATATCTTGGTCTTTGGTATGAAGTCTGTCATGAACCTGTCTAGAAATATAAGGTCGTGGGTGCCGCCGGAAGAGCAGGTCGATTGATGAAATGCAATTTCGCTACTCACCTCGGTGAGACAACACAGAAACAGAAAATCCGCATTTGTAGATTAAGGGCAAATAATATTCATACTGAAGATTTGCGAGTAAATTTGAGGCACTGTAGATTACTAAAGGGAGGCCTCAACCCTCGCTCGTAGTGACCTTTCCGGAGGCGAAATGGAATATGCCGCGCACCTCTACGGCCACCGTTTTGTTATGCAATTTTCCCAGCTTTCCTTCTGTTACGTCAATGACCCATGCAACAAGTGCGTCGTGACGCAGTTACTACACATTTCCTCTTCAGTGCTGCCTGAGTTGAAACTGCTGTTCCATGTTTTAGGAGTTTATTTCTTGTAAAATTACAGCGGGTATGGTTTTCTTTTGTTTCTTTCCGGAATTTATTTTTTGCCAAAAACTTCCGAGATTATCGGAGTTTATTTAGGATAGGTACCCGAGCCTCCAAAATTCGACGATTAATTTCGTTGTATGAAAAATTTACGATGTTCAATATAAAATCAAATATTACCCGGGTACAAACCTGCCCTATTTTCATAAGAACTCTCATGTATTGTATTATATTTCTTCAGTTGAATTGAAGATTCGCGCCTTCGCCATTGGTAATACTAACTCTCCCACGAAAACCTGGCAAACCACTGTTGTTTTAATAAACTTCAATACTTTAAAACAACTGAAACCCTAAATTAACGTAGGTTCTGGAAAGTTCGTTTCCTCCCCATCCCCTTCCACAGCTCCACACTGCGGCTGCGCTGCATGGAGTGTAGAGACATAACCATTAGCTGCTCCTTTCCCTCTGATAATCATAGCTTTCAGTGTTATAAAAACACCCCCCCCACCATCCTCTAAGAAGTCCACTGAATCTAGGACAGGGATTTTCGTCGTCAAAAAATTGCAGTGGCTTAGCTCGGCTATGCCTGGATATACGTAGCGTGAGCTTAGGTTCAGACTGGTTATTCTCAGCTTTCCTGGTTGTCTAGGATTAGCTTGATTATGATGCCTACAGCTGCTTGAATGACACACACACGATATACGCATTATGTGACACATGTATATTTCTTTTTTTGCTCAACGCCTGGTTGCTTCTCTATTGCCACAAAGACGGCTCGGTGGTCAGTGTAGTAGCACGCTGCCGTCTCTATGGCCCCAACGCAGTATTTGGAATCGATTGTCTGTCTCTGATACACAAGATCAATGGTGGTTCCCTATTGGGTCGTCTGTACAGTTGGAACACTGGCTAAGTCCAGGTTAAACGTGTCCTTCAAAGGAACACCAAGAGAGTCTGGAGCACGATTGAAGTCACCAGCCACCAAACACAGTTCACTTGCCGCACAACCAGGTATAGACGTAGCCACTACGCAGAAGAGCTTCTCCGCTCTTTTGCGCCGCTTATACCACACTGGCAAACGCCCCGCTATATGTATACCCCCACTGATACCTCTGCGCATGCGCACAAAATGAGAGGCACTATCAAGCGGCTCCGGTGCAGCGTCAGACTTGGCTACTGCGCAACGGAGGCGGACAGCTGGACACGCGGCGGCGCCAGTGCGTCTGCCGCGGCTATGACGTCACTCCTCTGGAATGCGCAGACCGGCGAGGCGCGCGCGGTGGTGGCGGCGGCTCCAGCGCGCCAGCTGTGCGCCGTGTGACGTCACTGCTCCTCGCGCATGCGCAGCACGGCTCTCCAGGAGCCACGCGAAACTGCTCAACCTCGGCCAGTTTAGATCACGCTACGATAACAGTGACCCGTCGTTTCGAAAACTTGACGAGATTTGAAAGGATTTGAAAGGTGAATAGCGTTTGTTAATAGCCCAAGATTTGAAAGAAAACTGAAGAAGCCTCTCCTCAGGACCACTGATTCTGTGCTCTTGACAGGCTTCATAATGCGAAAGCATTAACTGTCCCACGGAACGATCCGACGCCATCGGCTTTGAAACCGCGCCAAACGGCGCCTTAAATCCTTTCTCCAAATGAAGCCAGCTCCCAGCTACGAAACCACGCGAAAACTTCTAGCCAAACGGCACCTAGTTTCCCCGACCCCAAGGAGCGAAGTAAAGCTGATGGATTTCGGCTTCGGTCCCATTGGCTGGCGCGCGTTGACGAGGCTCCCATTGGCCGCTGCGCGTCAGTTTCAACGACCGCCACCCCATGGCGCTGCGTGTCCGCGAGGCAGCGGCTCCACCGCTCCACGTCGAAGGTCAGCGCGCCGAGGACAGCGCGCGCGCTTGACCGTCGACGCAAGTACGCCGCAGACGAAATAAGGGAGCGGAAGAACGGCATGCGTGCTTTCGGATTCACAACTCATAAGAACTGCTTAGGTGTACCTCGAGCTTTTTTGTAGAATACGATGTAGTTTTTTTTTCTTTCGCCATGTTGGGATCGAAATTCGCAGTTTTCGGATAAATCCGAATTGACCCAAATTTTACCATCGAGCGTGTTTTTTTATTGTCTTGTTTTTATCTAGGCGGTGCGGATTTTATCGGATTTATCTAAAAACACGGAGTACTAGTTATAACACTGCCGTCTAATTAAAGTAGTTCCGCGTATGTTCGTCTTATTTTTCAGTTTCCTTTCCTGTTCGCCTAGAGATTTAGAGCATCGTAAACTTTCGAGTCATCCTTCGTTTGAAAGGGAAATAATGTCGGTAACACGTAAGAGTAGTGGTGGGTTACGTCGCACTTTTCCGTTCTGAATTTGTTTTTTAAATTAAGTATTTTTGTTAACTTATGACCTCGAAAGAAGCGCAGTGTGAAGCCACAGGTACCCGATACGTTGGAACATGTACGGTGATCGACAACTTGAGAAGCGCAGTGCTTGGCTCTCGCTTCTCTTTTTTTGTGTGTGTGTGTGATTCGTTCCTTTTTATCAACTAATGTCGCAATCGTATTGACCGCGAAGCGATAATAAGATGCTCAGGACATGCCATGCGTTTCTGAAGCTGTCGGTAACTCGAGTGGGAAAAGAATGCCCTTGTATCCTCCTCACTGGTACTGAATACAGTGCGTAGCCATACATGAGGGATACCCGCTTTACATGTCTCAGTTCTGCGTGAAACTGACTTCTATCCCATCTGCTTTGTATTAACGCTTTTGATCAAACTGACACTCTGACCAAGATTTGAACGACGACGCTCAATTATTTTTCTATGAATATTCGGGTTTTTTTTTTTCACTTACGGCCTGTGGAGGTTACGACCATGTGGAAAACAGCTAGGTACGATATCTGGCGCGCCAAGACATAGTTTATACGCGTGTACCTTTATCCTCCACCGTAAAAAAATATCTATCTATGACCTTCATTTTTCGAGCTGCCTCTATAACAAAAAAAAGGAAGAGTCAAAGTAAATTTTCACTCTGCGTCTCGAAGAAAAAATATTTAAAAAGTCACTAAAGCAACGAAATAGTCATACAGATGTTTTATGCATATTTTTGCAGTGAAGTTGATACAACTTTCCATAAAGGGTTTCAGAACCTGCCTAAAGCCGAATAGCTTTGAACGACTCATGCAATCGGGTAAATTCCATTTTTTTGTTTTTATATAACATCGATTCCGGTACGAGAGTGGAACCGTAAAGAGAAAGCCAGAGCGCGAACGAGATGGTGAATGTTAGACAAAACAAAACACAATCCCGAGGCTGCAGGTAGCAAAAACGACACACACACACAAATAGCCTCTATAAGACCTCTGCGTGCGTGTGTCGTTTTTGTCTGACGTGCGCTCTTAAGGTCGTGTAATGTCTAGCGGTACCTTCGCACCCTCCAGTGGCGTAGCCGGGAATTTTTTTCGAGAGGCGGGGGGGGGGGGGGGGGAGGGATGGGGGGGGGTTGGCGGCTGGGATGTCCGCGACTTAGTGATGCAAAACTATCGATAACCTGACTATCGATACTATCGATAGTTTTCCCAAGACTATCGATAGTGCCATCAGATAGCTTATCGATAGTCGACTATCGATAGTACCATCGATCGTTTTCGATAGTCGACTATCGATAGTACTATCGATAGTTTTTCGATAGTCGACTATCGATAGGTACTATCAATAGTTTTCCGATAGTCGACTATCGATAGTACTATCGCAGTTTTTCGATAGTCGACTATCGATAGTTTTTACTATCGATAGTCGAGATTTCTGGCGACTATCGATACTATCGATGGTGCTCTCGATAGTTTTCCGCTGCAAGAAGGTAGGGCGAGGGTAAGCACGGGCCGGGGAGGAGGAAGCAGAACGGAACGCTAAAGAGAGAAGGAGGTTTCCCACTCTCTTCTCCAGCGCTTCCGTCTGCTTCCTCCTCCCCGGCGCGTCTTACCTGCACCACTGCCTCCCTTCTCTCTCCTCGCCCGAACTCCCGTCTTCGTCATCACTGAAAGCTGAACCAAATTTGGGATGGTAAGTGCCTGGGCTAGTTGGTGCCCCATCTAAGAAAAAAAGTAAATAAGCGAAAGAAAGAGAAGAGGGAGCGACGCAAACTACTAGTGTCGTGCAAAACTGCCGACAGTAAATTGTCGACAGTACCATCGATAGGTTCTACACGATAGTCGACTATCGATAGTTTCCGATCGTCGATTAAGGATAGTTTTCCGATAGTCGACTATCGATAGTTTTCCGATAGTCGATTAAGGATAGCTTTCCGATAGTCGACTATCGATAGTTTTTCGATAGTACTATCGATAGTTTTTCGATGGTACTTATCTATAGTTTTTCGATAGTCGACCATCGATAGTACTATCGATAGTTTTTCGATAGTCGACTATCGATAGATACATCATCGATAGTACTATCGATAGTCGACTATCGATAGTACTATCGATAGTTTTTCGATAGTCGACTATCGATAGTACTATCGATAGTTTTTCGATAGTCGACTATCGATATACTATCGATAGTCAGATTTCTGGCGACTATCGATACTATCGATAGTACTATCGATAGTTTTGCACCACTACCATGATCGAGGTGGGATACGGGAGAGGGCAGGGGGTCAAAATGCATGCGTATATCATACGGTCTGCTGGATTTCACGCAGGGGGGGGGGGGGCAAGCCCCACAAGTCCCCTGC
Source organism: Ixodes ricinus (assembly GCA_037355805.1). Classification (NCBI taxonomy): domain Eukaryota; kingdom Metazoa; phylum Arthropoda; class Arachnida; order Ixodida; family Ixodidae; genus Ixodes; species Ixodes ricinus. The sequence goes on from JAZHYW010010263.1 coordinate 8,369, forward strand.
CCCCCTGGTTACGTCCTTGGTACCCTCGTATCCTTCGGTCACGCGTCTCCCAGCCACACTGTTTAAGAAAAAAATATTGCTTTCTTTTCAGGGGCCCCTTAAAGGACACGCATGCAGAGGAAAAAAACATATTTTTGAAACAGCTTAGTTGGAAAAAAGGATGCCATAAAACGATTTTATATCGAAGAAAAAAATTTAGAGCTATATTTACGGCGCTATACGAATTGGCAGTTGGCGCCCGCGGGCGCCGCGGAAACGTGGCCCTTATCTATCACGTGACTGGTTCATATTTGTCACGTGGTGCTTGCGCTCTTTCGGAAGCTTCCTATGGCCTCTAAAAGTAACTTATTCATCTTTCTTTGAAGTATAACGAAAACTAAGATTAATAGGTAACTTTTAAAGCCAAAAGGAAACTCCTGAAAAAGCGCAAGCAGACGTGATAGACCTGTGCGCCGGTCAGATGACTGCGGCGGCGCCCCGAAGCAGTCGAACTTGTGCGGCGGCGGCGACGACGGCGTGGAGAAAGCGTTGAAGCGGCGTCGCAAAACGGTCAGCGTGCGGCTGTGGCGTGACTTTGCGGCGGCGGCGACGCACCGCGGCGGCGCGCAGGCCTACCACGTGACCAGCAGCGGCTCCCGCGGGCGCCAACCACAAATTCGGTATAGCGCCGTAAACATAGATCTAAAATGTTTTTCCATCGTTGTAAAATCGTTTTATGATATCCTTTTTCATGTAAGCTGCTTTAAAAATATTTCTTTTCGTGAGTCTCCTTAGGTAAAAGTTCAAAACTCCTTCCTGTGGCGTGGTGCTGCCATCTGTGAAACCACAGGTGAACTCACTGAGCTTCCCGCTCCCGCAAGTGAAGCCACCGGACGGCCATCTTGCCGGGGTAGGATTTGCGGTTTTGCTAGCGTTTCGCTGCTGGTTTTCCAGCGTGATGTAGACACGTTTTCTACTCGTTCGTCGATCATTCGCCAAATAAGTTTTTAAGACTTAGTGTACCGTTGAGACTTGCCGTTGTGAACAAGTGAAACAGTTTACGAAAGCACAGTGTCGCAGGAAAAAGGCACAACTCGTCGAAAGCAAGTTTCGCCGGTCTGGCGGCGTGTCTCAAGCTCTCCTGGCACGCCGAAGTAGTGCGTCTTTGTGCTTTCTGCACGCATGGATACCGACCAAGGATCGGCGCGGTGTTGATGTATTTTGCGAGTGCAATGTGCGCGAAGCCGTATGTAAATGCATAAGTCGTCGAAGCAAGTGGTCGCCGGCCTAGCGGCGTGATGAAAGCTTCCTTGGCACACCGAGGCTCTGCGTCTCTGTGCCTTCGCACGCTTGGATACCTATCAAGAATCTACTCTGCGGCAACGTTTTGAAGGTGTGTCCCGCGTAGATGTCTTTGCGTCATATATCGGCCACGGAGTTCCAGATCGTCCAGCTGTTCGGGCGTGTGCGTCTGTTGACGAACCACAATTAGGCGAGCCGCGCTGCAAACTTGATGTCACGTGGAATTGATGATAATGAGCCAGACCACTGATCACTCATGAAGAGCTGCTGTGCGGTGTTCTGTAAACCGTCTAAGGACGAAAAAAGACGTACCATCGGGTAAGCATCACATATTGCTTTGGGAAAAACGTCTCACTGGAGTGTGACCTCTAACAATACTTGTTTCGGTTCAAGGTTTCCACAAAGTCGGCCAGTGATTTGTAAATAATGGGTGCGCAACATCCGAAGGCAAAAGAGGCAGCCATCCAAAGAAAGCCTTGTTTGCTCGGACCACTTTGAAGAGGCGTGCTTCAACAGAACAGGTCAAACTGTACGCTTAAGAGAAGATGCCATCCCAACTCTCTTCAAGTTACCTGAACACCTTGTCAAGGTAATAGGGCTGGTCCTTACCAGCGAGCGACTCGTCGCAACTTTAAAAATGGCTGACCAATCACACGCTGTATAAATATCCTCACAACCCCCCTGGTCCTTACTTTTCGCAATCGCAATCCATACCTTGTACTTTTCTCCGGTCTATTTTATACATTGCCAAGCATTAACAATGCTTGTGCTGGCTTTAACTTAGTTTTCTGCACTATTTCTAAACAGACGTTGCTATTGAACACTTGACTATAGACAACCCGCGTTTTGGTGACTATTTGGCACTATTCAGGCCGGGCTGAAATTGTTATATTTTGCACACCTTGTTTAGCAACCATATATTGTTTATGTCTTTCTGAACCCTGGTTACTTTCTGACAATAGATATAGAGTGGCAGTGCAAGCTGGTTAAGCAATGACAGGGTTGAGAATCCTGATTTGTGTTGGCTTCGGCATAGCTCCCATCTCATTGCTAATTAACAACCAGATGTTTGTCCTCTAAAATCTGCAGGATTCACAAGAGTACGTGTTCAAAGCACCTTGAGCTCCCAATGAAGGCTTGATTGGTTGTGAGACATGAAAGACTCGCCCACCATTCGCTATCTAAAATGAAGACAAAATTCTCAAAACCGATAGACCGACAAACACAATGGGTTTTATGTAGATGTTATGTTGCCGGCCTCAACCTGTAACTTTTTCCAGAAACAGTGAAAAAAAAAAATTAGAACTTGTTTTCTTCCTCAGTGTAGGGACATTTGTGTGTCTATGTTCATTTTGCATTCTCTCAGTGCAACCAAAGAAAAGAGGGCCTCCAAGAGACCGTGGTAACAGCTGGCACTACTAATCGTACAAGTGACACCCTTGATGCACAACCCATCCACATCAGCAGCACAGGACCACACATACACCGTACAAAGCCCTCGGACCCAGAAACGTAGGATGAACAATGGTGGGCCACATAGATGCAGTAAGAAAGAAGCTGAACTACGCACAGCAGGCAACAAGGCGGCTAAAAGAAAAGGTTTCTAACATGAAAGATATCCTCAAGGACCTCAAGCAAAAGCAGCTTATTAGCAGTGATGCTGCCTCCGTTCTTAGTAAGTCACTATCCGGCGCGCCGCTGGAAGTCTGCCTTCGAGCACTAAAAACACGAAAGGAAACGTAACGAAAGAGCAATACCCACCAGAGTTAAGGCTTTTGCTCTTACACTTCAGTTCTATTCGACTAAAGCTTATGAATACGTAGAAGCACATTCAACCTAGCACTGCCCCATGTGTCGTCCCTCTGGGCATGGTACGGCTCTGATTGACGGCGAGCCTGGGTTCACTTCTAGGCGTTTCACTCCCTGCGACTCACTGTTGATGAAAAGTACGACAGGAAAAAAAGTTTTCGGGCCTTGCTCATGGACGAGACGAGCATTCGAAAGCACGACAAAGTGGGATGGAAGAGGTTCAGAGGACTTATCAATCTTGGAACTGCAGTGGACGATGGCAGTCAACCGCTCGCCACTGAAGCCTTGTTCATCATGCTCCAGTAGCTCAACGACCACTGGAAGCTGCCCTTGTGGGTACTTCTTCATCCACGGCATGAGTGGTGCAGAGAAGGCCAACTTGGTGAACACGTGTCTAATGAAGGTACACAACGTTGGTGTTGTTGTCTGTTCCATAACATGCGACGGGCTCCAATCGAACTGTACCATGATTGAAGCACTGGGGGTTGACCTCACCGTCTGCCCTCAAGGAATGAAGCCCTGGTTCCCACATCCTGCCAACTCTCAACGAGAGAGTTTTCATTTCATGTTGGAGCTTGTATCCCAGGAGTAACATGAAGTTAAATCAGCCATTCCTGTAGCTGGCCTC
>JAZHYW010010264.1:0-35568 GCA_037355805.1 Ixodes ricinus
CAAAAGCTACTAAGGCCATAGAGCGCCAAAAACAAGACTATTGCAGGAAAAGGTTTAGAAAGAAGAAAGAGGCTTTAGTAGCCAGTGATTAGATAAAAGATGGTAATGGGGTACCAAAAGGTAAAAAAGTGATGGGCATGATCTGTAGGTTAAGAAAGCTACAATCGGTGTAGAAGGCCGATACTATCTAAAAATTTGAAAACATTAGTGTGTGTCACAAGAGAATCATCACTCAAGAGCAGAGCTAGGTGTAGTGGGACTTGTTCTTGATACAGTTGCGAAAAATACAAAAGACGTTTTTCATGATAAGCAGGACATTCAACTAGAATATGTAGAATGCTTAAGGCATTGTCACACTGCTCACAAGTAGGGGCATCTTCCCCACGAAGGAGGTAGCCATGAGTCAGATGAGTGTGACCAATCCTGAGCCGGCAAAGGACAACCTCAAAAAAGCGTTCCTGGTGGCGTGCACTCTGCCATTCGCTCAAAAGAGGTTTGATCATGTGCAACTTGTTGCTGATTTCTTGATCCCATTCAGCCTGCCATTTGCACTTAACGTGACGCCTGAGAAGGCCTTTGTAGTCTGCATAAGGAATGTTGTGGAAATCAACTGTTCGCTTCACGCAAGTACTTGCTGCACGATCTGCTGCCTCATTGCCCGGAATGCCCACGTGGCTGGGAATCCAGCAGAATATGATTTCGTATCCCTGTCTTGAGGCAGCAACAACCTTATTTCGCAGTTTAAAGAGCAGGAAGTGCTTGAGGGGTGTTAGTGAAGACAGTGCATGCAATGCACTAAGGGAGTCTGTGTATACGATGGAGCGAGACAGCTTATTATCAAGTATGTAGCTTATGGTTAGAAGCAGACCATAGAGCTCTGCTGTGAAAATAGAAGCAGAGGAGTTGATTCGCCTAACAAGTTGAACTGTCGGGCCAATCATGGAACACCCAACAGCAGATTCCGTCTTTGTACCATCTGTGTAGAAGCTTACATATTCACCATACTCACTTTGAAGTGCAAGGAATTCCTGAAGAAACACACCATTGGGAGTATCACCTTTCTTGTATCGCGTGAGTGAGAGATCACACTTAATGACAGGGTGCTCCCAAGGTGCTCCTGCAACAGTAGACTGCACTACAGGAGGCCTCCAATCGAGTCCCATGTTCTCACAGGCACTTTTCAATCTCAAGGAGAAGGGAGGCACAGTTGTGGCTTTGTTTTGAAACACCCTTTCAGAGCGCATGTCTTCCACAGCCATTCGCGCAGGGTGATCAGGGATGGACCTGACTCTCAGGGAATACATAAAGCCCAGTGAAAATCTTCTCTTCTCAAGAGACAGCTCGTTGGCTTCTGCATATAGACTTGGCACAGGAGACGTGCGAAAGGCACCCGTCGCCAATCGCAACCCAAGATGATGAATAGGGTCGAGCATCTTTAGAATGGAAGGCCTAGCTGAACCGTAAACAATGCTGCCATAGTCCAGTCGTGATCGCACTATCGAGCGATATATCCTCAAAAGGCACGTCCGGTCTGAACCCCAAGATCGGTGGGACAGGACTTTAAGAATATTAAGTGATTTGTGAGCTTTTAATCTTAGATTCTTAATATGGGCACCAAAGGTTAGTTTGCTGTCAAATGTAAGACCTAGAAACTTGTGCTCAGGCTTCACAGAAACTGTGGCATTGTTTAGTGCTAGAACAGGCTCAGGAAATAGTCCGCGTTTCCGAGAAAAGCACACACAAACTGTTTTATCTGAGGAAAACTTAAATCCATTTTGATTGGCCCAGGTTGATAGCTTATTGATGGTTAGCTGAATTCGTCGCTCACACAGTGACAGATTGCAGGAGGACACAGAGATCTGAAGGTCGTCTACATAGAGTGAATATTGCACCGACGGGGGATAGCCAATGCAAGGGAGTTCATTTTGACGATAAACAAGGTGACACTAAGAACGCCTCCCTGAGGAACTCCATTTTCCTGGACAAACACTTTAGATAAAGTTGTTCCTATCTGAACACGAAAGGTACGCCTGCTGAGGTAGCTCTCAATGGTGCGAAGCATTCGACCGCGAATACCCAGATCATACAAGTCCCTCAGTGTACCAAAGCGCCAGGCTGTATCGTAGGCTCTTTCGAGATCGAAAAACACAGATAGGCAATGTTGTCTATGAACGAAAGCCTCGCGCACGACTGTCTCCAGCCGTACTAAATGGTCAAGAGTGGACCGAGACGAACGATACCCGCATTGGTTCACATCTAGATGTTTATTTAATTCCAAGAAATACATCAGCCTTCTATTAATTATTCGTTCAAGAGTCTTTCCAAAGCAGCTAGTAAGAGCGATAGGCCTATAACTAGCTGCACAGGATGGCTCCTTACCGGGCTTCAGTATGGGTATGACGGTTGCCATTCTCCACTCCAATGGAAAGTAGCCCTCAAACCAAATACGATTAAAAAGGTATAAAACAATATCAAGTGTGGAAGGATGGAGATGTTGAAGCATGTGGTAATGAATCCCATCTGGACCAGGAGCTGATGACTTAGAATTTTGGAGCACTATGTTCAGTTCGTGTAAGGTAAAGGGGGCATTATAAGCTTCGCGTTCACCACCGGATGTTTTCAGTACCGTGCTCTCAGCTTTCCTTTTATGTTGCAGAAATGCAGGCGAATAGTGCTGCGAGCTGGAAATAAATTCAAAATGCTCGCCAAGGATGTTGCCCTGCTCTTCAAGACTACTGGGGCATTTTCCATTTCTAGAAAGAAGTGGAATGGTGAAAGCATGATATGAGCCATTTACTTTATGAATCCTGTCCCATACTTCCTTGGGAGAAGTACTGCTATTGATAGAGGACGCATATTTTTGCCAGCTCTCGCGTTTCGCTTTGCGACGAATGTACCTTGCACGAGCTTTCAGTTTTCAGAAAGCTACCGTAGTTACTGCGATTCATAACGAGCAGCACTTTTTTCCCGAAAAATAGAGCAAAAGTTGGGAGATGCGTTCATGACGCAGGTAAAATTTTGCGTCGTACTTACGCATAACGAGCAGACCTTTGTCCAAACCACAAGAATCGGCAAACTTCCTATCTCTTTGCGCGCAGCGTCGCAGCTCTAAGCCATCTGCACATGCGCAAAGAAAAAGCCCAGCTATTCCGCGCTTTTTTGTCCATCTTTCGCTCCGGTGTCTTTTATCAACCATTTCTGTTCACTTGCTTTGCTTCCTGCTGCTGCGCTTTCACGCAACATCGCTCCCAACTTGCGCGCTGTATGACTTGCTAGCTGGAATGGCAAAAGCGTGTTCCATTCGAAGGCTTCTCGCTTGTTCTTCCACATATGAAGCCGGCTTGAGGCAGAGATCTTCATTATGTGCGCTGAGACTTCACGGCTTTTCTTTCATTATGATCTCACGACCTTGACGCAGGGTAACTGCGGCACTATGCGCCAGCGTACAAGGCAATGTCGTGCCACGATTCAATTCGATCTATCGAATGGTTGAACGCACGTTTTAGAAGTGTGGCAGTAAGGCGAACGCGCATATGACGGCACTGAGGAACGACAATGTTGCATTGGTCAGCGGAGACGTCGTTACAAATGCATGCTCTCGGACTGAGCGCACTGAGCTAGGTAGATAGAGTGACTATCGGTATATAAATGCTTGCCTGTTTAACTCTGCGCATTCGTTGTTTCTTGATCACGAATGTTCCGTGCACATGTTACAGACCTGGAGGTGATAAGTTTTTGCTGGTTTAAGTTTGCTGTTGATAAACGAGTGTGCCGTTCACGCATCGGGGCGCGTTGCATCTTGCGGTAATTACGGTATCAGGTTATCACGAGTTGGATAGCGTCTTAGAACACCCCAAGCTTTGTTTTGCTGTTTGCGACTCTCTTTGCAGTCTTCATTCCACCATGGCTTTGGTCGTCTAGGAAGCTGTCCAGACGACCGAGGGATTGAAAGTGACGCTGCAGTGAGAATATGGGATGTTAAAAGATGGTTGAGCTCATCAATCGAAAGCTGATCGAGGCGAGAATAGGCCAGGAGGGACGACTGCTTAAAAAGGCTCCAGTCTGCCTTTTCAAACTTCCAGCGAGGATGGCGTGTAGGTGAAGACTGAGGAGTGTCTTTACATTTTAAGATAATGGGGAAGTGGTCACTTCCATGAGGATTCTGTTCAACAGTCCAGGAAAAGTCAGGTAGCAGATTTGCACTGCCAATAGAAAGATCGATGCATGTAGATGACAAGGATGATGGACTAAAATATGTAGGATGGCCGGTATTAAAAATGCATAGCGGGTGTGAAAATAATATGGATTCGATTATCTTTCCACGTGTATCTGTATGATCACTACCCCAAAGGGTACTATGTGCATTAAAATCACCGAGTAAAAGAAAGGGCTCTGGAAGCTGACTTAAAAGGGAGTCGAGATCGTGTCGCTTCAGAGAAAGAGAAGGTGGAAAGTACACTGAACATAGAGTTATGGCTTTATGCAACAAGAGACGAACAGCGATAGCTTCGAGTGGCGTCTGAAGCGGAACCTCTGCACATGGAATATGTTTTGGAAGCACTACCGCAACGCCACCGCAAGAAATGGACGTGCTAGGGCGGTCTTTGCGAAACACACTGTAGCGTCTCAGAAAGTTAGTGTGTGATGTATTCAAGTGTGTTTCCTGCAGGCATAAGGCAGATGCCTTATATTCTTCTAAAAGAAACTCAACATCTGCCAGGTTAGTGAATAAGCCACGGCAGTTCCACTGAAGAATTACAGAGCCCATTTTTAAGGATAAAAGATTTCATAAATGAATTAAGCAATTCTGCTTCTGCTACACCCTAAGGAGGAACCACCGGCTTTTTTCCTTTCTGTTTTGATTTAGCAGTTTGCCATTCCATGTCCTCCTGATCCGAGGAAGGACCGGAGGAGTCGGCAATGTCAACAGGTCCCACTGCATCCTGAACCTTGGACGCAGGTTTGCCAGTTCCGACGTGGTCGGAGACCTGAGCCACGAGTTTCCGGCCACGGCCAGACCCCGCCGAAGGAGGCTTCGACGTACCAGGCCGGGACCCTCCCGCATTCACGCTTCCGTCTTTTGAGGTTGATGAAGCAGCAGGTGGGCCCTGTTGCTCCATAACAAGGCGGGCTGCCTCCGAGGAAGTGGAACGACGGCCTCGCTCCCCATCCTGGGAAGAACCACTGGCACGAGGCTGCCGGTCAGCCGGAGGTCGTGCCTGAATCGACTGGGATGGCTGTGTGCTCCCAGAATTACCTGGGGCACCCTGCTTCCCCGCAGGTTGTTTCGGGGCCTGAAAGGGGCCTGCCAAGTCCTCAAGAGAGAACTGAGTGGCCCTGGATTCCGTACGTGGTGCAGGGCCCCTGCGCACCGCGTCGGAGTAGGTGCCTTTGGAAATAAAGGAAAACCTTTGTTTCGCTTCAGGATACGACAAGTTCTCTTTGGCTCGTAAGCTAAGAATTTCCTTTTCTTGGCGCCACAGAGGGCAGGAGCGAGAGTAAGCAGGGTGAGGACCCCTGCAGTTAGCGCAGGCAACTGGATCTTCACAGACATCGGCCACATGGTCGTGGCTCCCGCACTTTGCGCACGTCTCCCTCCCCCGACAGCTGCGCGACCCGTGACCAAAACGCTGGCAACGGAAGCATCGCTGTGGGTTCGGGACGTACGGTCTGACACGGCAATTCAAGTAGCCAGCTTTGACGAGTGCAGGAAGCGTGTGACGTTCAAAAGTCAGGATAAGGTGCTTAGTTTTCACCTCTGCGCCGTCACGCCTCGTCATTATGCGTTTGACTGCCACTACTCTAGATGCCCGCAGGCCTTCCAAGATCTCATCTTCACTACTGGAAAGCAGATCATCTTCTGAAATCACCCCTCGAATGGTGTTGAGGGTTCTGTGTGTGCTCACTGTTACCGGCACGTCACCTAGGGATGTCAATTTTAGAAGAGTGGTGCTCTGGGACTTTCTTGCAACTTCAACGAGCAGATCACCAGAATGCAGTTTCTTCGCTTTGTAATCACCACCTATCTGACTGTCGAGAACTTTTGCTACAAGGAACGGTGACATCTTTGATAGGGGATTGTCAGGGACCTCAGAGTGGATCACCATAAATCTTGAAAAAGTTTCATCTTCTTTATCTTTCACTATGACTGTTCGTTCGGGACGATGCCTCTTAGCGGCACGTCCAGAACTGGAGGTTTTGGTTTGGGGGTTGCCATAAGAGGCGAAGTTTGTTCGGAACCTGTGGTGTGCCGCCCACCACGGAGCCCAACAAGGGAATAGATAACGCACCATAACAAAAAGGGCTTTGCTGGAAACGTTATGCTATTAGCACTGCCCAGGAACTATACCCAAGTGTGGTTCTGGACAAGGGGTCTGTCGCCACCCAAGGTTAGCCCTTGCCGCCAAAGGAGTTGAAGAAGGAAAGAAGAGAAATGAGAAGAGTGAAAAGAAGGAGAAGACAAGGGTGAAAGAGGGGAGGGGATAGTAGAAGAAGTGGCGACTAGACTGAATCATCCTGGCCGGGCCTTACCAGGACTCCCGTCTATGAGAAGCGGGGGCCGAAGTGGTGTATTGCCTCGCCCGGGGGGCCCCGAAGGGTCCAAACCTACCCCGGGCTCGGCTCAACCACCAGGATGCCCTTTTCCCCAGACACGGGAAAGCCACGCACAGCCAGACGTGGGCGGGCGAACCCGCATGGCTCGGGGTCCGTGGTGACGCCACTCACCAAACACCTGCTTTCACAGGTGCCCCCTGTGGGGGGTGGTCAGATTTGGCACATTTTGCACACGTGGCCTTTCCACGGCAGTGCTGAGAACCATGGCCGAACCTCTGGCATTTGAAACACCTTCGAGGATTAGGCACATAAGGCCTAACCCTGCAGTGGAGATAGCCAGCCCTAACAGCCTCGGGAAGTGTGGTGGATTCAAAGGTTAAGACTATGTGTTTGGTTTTCCGCTCTTGACCATCCCGACGCAGGGAGATGCGCCTCGCAGCTACAACTCCTTGGTCAGAGAGCCCTTCAAGTACTTCAGTGTCAGAGGTCTCAATCAGGTCATCTTCGGAGATAACGCCTGAATAGTATTAAGTGTACGATGGGGTGAAACGGTCACTTTGTGGTCAGACACGGAGTTCAAAGCAAGGAGTGCAGTACTCTGCTGTCTGGATTGAGTTTCTACGAGTAGGTCGCCTGAGGGCATCTTTTTAGCTTTGAAATTCTTCCCAACCGCACTTTCGAGCACTTTCGCAACAAGAAAGGGGAGATTTTGGAAAGTGGTGTATCATCTTCTGAGTGAATAACCAAAAATTTGGGGAATGTAGGAGTAGATGAGGTCGTGTCTTTTAGAGGGACTTCGGTGCGGACCCTTTTCAGGGCCCGATCAGAGGGTGGTTTAGCTCTAGAACCCATAAAGATGGGAGAAAGATTCAGTGCCCGGGTGCACCGCCCACCACGGAGCCCAACAAGGGGGTAGGTAATGTGCCATAGCAAGATGGGCTTGGCTGACACAATTACTCTACCAGTGCTGCCCGGGCACTATACCCTAGTGTGGTTGCAGGGACAGGACCTGTTTCCACTCAAGGTTGGCCCTTGCCGCCTAAGAAGGTGAAAAAGGAAGGAAGAGAGTGTAGAAGAAAAGAGAAAGAGGTGGGAGGAAAAGTGAAAGAAGGAAGAAGAGGGTAGAAGAGGCGACTGACTGAATCATCCTGGTCGGGCCAAGCCAGGACACCCGTCTACGAGAAGCAGGGGCCGAAGCGGTGTATTGCCTCGCCCGGGGGGCCCCGAAGGGTCCAAACATACCCCGGGCTCAGCTCAACCACCAGGGTCCCCTTTTCCCCGGACACGGGTTACGCCACGCACAGCCAGACGTGGGTGGGCGAACCCACATGGCTCGGGGTTCGTAGTGACGCCACTCACCAAGCACCTACTATAAGTAGGTGCCCCCTGCGTGCGGGTATGGTGGCCCACGTGGCTGGGGTCCGTGGTGACGCTACTCACCAAGCACCTAGCACCTAAGGTGCAGGCGCCCCCTGCGGGGCTCGGGGTCCGTGGAGACGCCACTCTCCAAACACCTGCTTTCACAGGTGCCCCCTGCGGGGAAGGGTAGGAGGGGAGAGGAAAAAGCAAGGAAAAAGTGGAAAGCGCAAACCGGTCATCGGCCTTTAACAAAGGACAAGTGCCAGAGAGGACTGCCACGTTCCCTGCACAATGGGTAATATCTGAAAGTAGAATGCCCAGGTGCATCCTGGGAGCGGCCGGGGGCACCGTCAACGCCGCGTTTCGGTTTCATCGCATTGTGTGTCTATCGTCTGCTTTTGTCCCTGCACAGTCATTGACACCGTCGACGGGCATTGCTTGGCATTTACGCTGATGCAGTAAATACTTCTTTCTTGTCGTGACCATATCAGGTAGGAAATAATGAAACAATTGTGATTTAGTTGGCATCCCAGGAGAAAATATCCCAGTTGGTATCTAGCTGGTCCTAGTTGGTCCTAGTTGGTTTCAGCTGGTCCCAGTTGGTTTCAGCTGGTCCCAGTTGGTTTCAGCTGGAACTTAGCTGGGACCAGCTAGCCCTTAGCTGGGACCAGCTGGGACCCTTAGCTGGGACCAACTAGCCCTTAGCTGGGACCAGCTGGGACCAACTAGCCCTTAGCTGGGACCAGCTGGGACCAACTAGCCCTTAGCTGGGACCAACTAGCCCTTAGCTGGGACCAACCAGCACTTAGCTGGGACCAGCAAGCACTTAGCTGCCCAGCTGGTTCTTAGCTGGCACATAGTTGGAGTTCAGCTTGAGCTTTGCTGATGTAGGTGTTTTTGCTGAGATGGGCCGACATATGCTTTAAAGCACTGTCAACATTACCATTAGCTTGCCCGACCTGGCAGCCGCTCTGATCATGATCGTGTACAATTAGGCATTTAATTAACAAATATGTTCAGTAACTATTTATTCAGTAGAAATAAACACATATAGGTCTAATGCTCATCGATCTGGATGAGCATCGTACCGGCATGCGGTCGTGTATCACTACTGCGTGATGCACATTAAAGACCCCAGGCTAATGGTTGTACTGCAATGGCTAAATTTCTCATCTACAGCTGGGAGACTCGTCGCCCGTTGAGGCAGACCAAGTTCTAGGCTGTATAAACATACACACAACCCAATTTTTAGATACCTGTTCGGCATATACGAAAAACCTTAAATCAGTCAATTTTAAAAGACGGGGAGCACATATCAAGCGTAGTGTTGCTAAACAAAAGTTCTCACTTTGGATGCAGGTGCAAGGCTGGCAGAGAGAAAATGTGAATGAGAACTAAAAAATCCAGCCGTGTGCGACGCATTTTCAGGAGACTGTACACGTGCTGCCTACCTTTCTAAATTTGACTGATTTAGTGGTTTTCAACGATTCCCATCAAGTTTCTAATTGGAACATAAATGTTTATTTTTACTAATTAAAAAGTTAGTTAACATGCATTTGTAAAATTAGGTGCCTAATTGCAGTCTTGATCCTATGTAACCGAAAAGTCGGACAAGCTAAGGGCAATATTGAGTGCTCTAAAGTTCCCTTTCTTTAATAGTTTGGCCGTCTCATATACTCATATATATGAGACGGCCAAATATATACGAGACAGCTCATATACCACATGTAAAAACATGTGGTATATGAGCTGGAGTTTAAGCAGTTTAAACAAGCACAGCTTAAACAAGCAAGAGTTTGGAATTTGTGCCACGTGAGCAGAAGCTGGCAAATTGGATTGGGCCAGAGCTGGCAGCAGTTGAAGCAGTTAGCTGAGCAAAGCTAAGAATTTGAGACAGACACCAACTGGCCTCTTGGTACTTGATGATGAGAAGCAACTTCTATTTATTTTGCAAGTAGGAGCTACAGAGACTGCTCTTTTGTGCAACACAGGAAGAGGGACCCAGCTTACTCACTTCTAAAAAGAGCCTTAAAGGCTAAAGACACAAAGTAGCTATTCGCCCCAGTGTGCATGTATACACAGGGCACAACGCCAGGCGCTATTTCAACAAGTAGATTACTGGCAGCAAGTCCAGGAGGCACCTGGCGCGCTTTCACAATGTGAGTGCATTTTTGAACAGGTGTTGTAACAAATCTTGGTGACACGGCAAAAATCTTGGCCTGTCCATTTGTGTCCTGAAAAGACAGCAAGTGCTTGATTTTTATGTACACTTTGGATGGTAAGATTGCAGCTGTGCAGTCTGTCTTGTTCGGTCTTCCATACTGCTCACTATGGAACACAAACTGGGACACTGCAACCCTGTCATGCTCCATAACTTGACCGCTTATAATATGTCCAATCTGGCTCTGGGCCAACTCCAAGAGTGGTAGCGGCACTTGTCGTGGCTTGCCAAGTGGTGCGACAGTCCCTCGATTTGAGACGCTGCCTCCACTTAAGAATGCCTGTGTCTCAGGACAAGCTAAGGCTTTTAGGCTAGGAAACGAACTTCTCATCATAAGGCGCTCCACAATTTGCAATGGCACACCCTTGGCTGATGTAACCAGCTCCTTCACCTGGCCAATATTTGATTCAAAGGCAAAACAAGAATGTGCCCACAGTGGGCCTTGGTGCAGCACACTTTTGGACAGGTGTAGCATCTGGTGGATGTTGAACGTCATCTGCTTCTCACCATAAAGCACCTGGACATCAACGACAAACTTCACGAGACAATTGATGCTCTCTGCGACATCATCCTTGGTGACATTGTCTTGCAGCAAAAGATAAATACCTTTTACTAGTAAGGCAAAGTGACACAAAAACTTTGAATGCAGTATGCCATCCAAGCATGGTAAAGAAAAGCACAGCAGCCACTGCTGCCATTCGGTCGCTTTCCAGTACTTCCGTACGGAAAGCGACCGTTGCAGTCTGTGGAAGCATGATGGCGGCTTCATACTAAGCAGCCTCTCATCAAGTGCGTCAAAAAGTGCCGGACAGCCAATGTAGAAATCCTCTCCCACGCTTGTTAGCCACAGCTCTGTGAGCTGCCGCGTTGTGCCGAGCAATACACAATGCATATAGTCTGGTGTAAATCCCCAGATTACGTCAAATCTGGGGAGATTCATGAGGGGTGTTGGACCCTTTACGCCTTTGATGGGCTTGTCGCTGGCAGCCGCTTTCTTCATCAGTGCCAGGGTCCCCTCCGTGTTCCTGTCCTCCACCACTTCATCAACAGTGTACTTGACAGTTCCTGTTTGGAAAACAAAAAGGTATTGAATGTTAAGCAAGTAAGCCACATGAATCAAATTTTCTTTTGGCAATCAGGCAAATACGAAGACCTAGAAAAGCGAAACCAGTATTATAGCAGTAATTGTAGTGTTTCGGGCTGCTGAATAGGGTTTTTGGCATGCTTGTTTATTAATTAGGTGCACGTAAATGCAAACAGACCACACAAACCACTACATACTGCACCATGCTGCCGCCTGTTGTGCAATAACTGACAACATTGATGTCTGGCAGAATAGCTTCAAGCTCATTTAGTGAGCACTTAGAGAGCACGAATAGTATATGTAGCTCAAAAATGTCAATAAAGAACCACTTTGATTTCTTTTCTTGCCAAATGCTTTGTTAGAAAAAGTTTCCCACCATTGATGACAGTCCCAGGGTGCAGGCACCATCCACAGCCGTAGTGCCCATTGTACTGCAACATGTTTTGCATAATTGCCCTGGCAGGGGCGTCAGCGCAGCAGCTGAAGCAGTGGATCTGCAGGAAAAAAATACAGTTGCTTATAAAACGCACCACAGACTTGCATTAAGCCACTATAATCTATAATATAATATTATATCGTAGCGCTTGCTGGCGATCTACCATGTCGCCCCATGTCTGAGTGGCTTGCAGCACGGATCGCGCGATGCCAAAACACATTGCTTTCATTGTAGTTAGAGTGCTCGCTGTAGCTCGGAAACTACAGGCTCTTTGAAAACTGGATTTTTCTTCGCTTCATTTACAGAACCACAGGTATTTAAATAATATAAATAAAAACTATATTTCTATTAACAAAATGAGTAAAGATAATCAATAACAAAAAGTCGTGTTGCATTCATCGTACCATTGTGATCTAAAAAATTTGCTCTCTTAAGACCAGTTCACACATCTGCGCTACATTTGCTTACAACAAAACGTGACTGCAGGTTGCCACCGCGACCCTTGCGACGAGCCAATGGGGAGGCAACATGTTGCAGAACATAGCGCATTCGATGCAAATGTGTTAGTTAACTGGCCACGTCCCTGTACTTTCCAACCGTCTTCCATGCTAAAAGGGATACCTCTTTTTTTTGCTTCCCCTTGTGACCACTACTGAGCATAACCAATATCAACTGGACCCAGCAACTGAGCCACATGCCCCTGCGGTCACCGCCATACCGCTCACGATTAAACGTTATATATTTAATCTATCTGCAGTACCCTTGTCCTTGTTTTTATGTATATAGGTACAGTTTTTTTTTCTGAATACTATGTCTAATCTGCATTCTGCACGTTGCGGCCGAACCCGGCCGAAGATCCTTGAGAGACCGAAAATTATGTGAATTCTTGCTGTGAGTAAAAGCTGGCCAACAAAGCTTGGTACAAAGTCACATCGAAAGTTGAGTTGGTATTTGTTGATCGTATGTATGAACAGCGCAAAACACATGAACAGAGAAGAAACACGCTTAGTACAAAGGCCCTTATACACAGCTTGCACTGACATAATTTGGTCCTCCTTTCTGGTGGTAGAGCGCAGCCTTTACTGTACTAATTATACAAACGGGGAAACGAGCATTGCGAGCAAGCAAAAACGAGTGAGCGCAGCTTCCAATGCATAAATGGCAGGCTTCTACCACCAGCAAGGACGACGGCTTTGACGTCACATGCAAGCCCTGTATACTATATGCACATACCTTTGAACAAACAGTTCTTGTGCCTGCGTCCCAGGTAATTCCTTCACAAGATAAGTCTTCCATTTGATCAACGAAAGCCGTCAGCAGTAGTGGCATGTCGGGATGGGTCTGTCCATACCACAGCATGGTGACGAGGACATTCTTGTGGCGGAGGTGTGGCGGAAGTTCGTTGATCACCACTTGCACCGGCCATATCGAGTATTTGGAGGAATTGAAAAGTGGACTTCCATCGGAATTGATAGTCAGCGTTAAATCGTGGAAATCCATCTTTTCCCGGACGGCTTTGTATGCGTCACCGTCGGAAATATCCGACATCCCATCACTGCCATTGTCGTGGTGAGCATCTATATCTTGCAGGCGCTTAGTTAGAGCACTAGAAATTTCTTCTCTTGAAAGCAACTCTGTTATCTGTTTCCGGATCGGCAGGCTCAAAAAAGTGGCCGTCAGTCAACATCTGCCGACCATCACAGAGTTTGCCGCAGTTAGGGCAGGGGGCCTGAACTGCGTTGCGGTCAGCAAGGCGGCCCGATGTGGAGGCGACTAGTCTTTTGCAGCCGTTGCAGTAAAAATGAAACTTGGCAGTCTCTACAGTGATACCGGCGTTTTTCTTAAACAAGTACTTTGTTGCCGGCACGTCGCATCTTTTCAGAACGTAGGACATCATTTTCTGTAGAGATTCGACCGCCTTCCACGGGAGTCCGAACTCTATGATGAAGCCCACGGATAGCGCTAACAGGTCATGGGCGGTTAGCTCGGCCTCCTCTTGCGGTTCTTGCCGAGTTCCTGGAGAGCCGCCGGGTTGTGGTGTTGGTGGCGTGGTGTCGCGCGGGTAGCAGTAGGACTTGACGCAGGCGAGTCGGGCGAGTCATCGCTTTCGGCAGGCGCAGAGTCGTCGTCGCTCTCGGCAGGCACAGAGTGGTCGTCGCTTTCAGCAGACGAGCCACCATCCCTTTCGGCAGGCAATAAGTCGCCGTCGCTCTCGGCAGGCACCGGGTCATTCCTTCCGGCAGGCGTGCACTCATCGGTCTCGTCAGGCGCTTGTGGGTCCGTTTCGCGCTCCTCAAACAGTCTTTTTTCGTTGTGTATGGTAGGTCTGCAATGTCGGCTCCATATTCAAGATACCGCTTCCGCGGAGGCATTTTCACAGCATGCACGTGCAAACTCACACGCAGATCAACATCAACCACGACCTTCACGCTTCACGACAGCCAGGCACAAGAAAAGCTACAGGAAGCCGATGGTGAAGACAAGCCAAGCCAGATCCACTAGCCAAGCCAAAGCGAACTCGCGAAATTATTGCTCAAAAGTAAATAGAAACACGCTTTTACAACAACATGGGTCTAAACTATCAATGTGCCGTACTTTGAATCAACTAATAGTTTGTTTCTATTTTAAAAAGTTAAAATATTATATATTAATTGCTAGCATATAGTATTCTTTAGACGCGTTGCGGACGCGGCAACCATGGTCACCGCGCTGTGGTATTTGCACCATGTCCGCTACTATTTTGACGGTTGCTTGCTTTTTCTCTGCTCGGACCACGTGCATTCGCTCTTCAAAATGTTTGCACTAGTTCGATTTGTGGACGACCACAACAACAAGCGGCTGCATATCGTTTCTACAAGCAGTATCGATGGCTTCTCTCCGACTAGCACGGACGATTTCGACAAAAAGTCGACATATATGGTGTTTCACGAAGACTCGGAAGGCAACGGAGAAAACACGGGGTTTTATAGTGCCCACGTCCTTCTGCTAGCCGGTACGTATACGCACCATTATTTATCACAGGTACACGTGTCAAAACGCAGTTAGACGCCGTCGAGTTTACCAAAAAAAGGCCAATGGGATCTAAATATTCACTTTAAATACCGTAGTGTCTAGAGTACTGTCCGACGGCACTCTTGCAGAGCGTTCAAGTGCCATCCGATTTTCGATTTTCGAAGCTGTAGTGTAGATTAGTGGTGAGATGTCTGCCTCATAAACAAGTGCTCCCAAGTTCAATCCCCAGTGCGGGTTTTTTTTTGTTTTTTCTCATCGAACTTTATGTTTTGTCGACGCATTTGGCAATATTTACATTTCTTTTTGGCTGTGTCTAGAGTGCCGTCTGACGGCCACTCGCGTCTAAAGCGCCGCCCGAAAGAAAGTCGGACGGCGCGTGTATCATGAATAATTATTGCAAAAGTAATTCCTGTTCTTTCGCAAGACGTTTTGATCAGACTGCAGTCTGATCAAAGCGTCTTGCGAAAGCTGCGACTATATATAGCTGCTGAAAAACGGTTGAGGGGATGTGTGTATGTGATCTGCACACAGTATAGATAGGTTGCACTGACGTAATTTGGTCCTCCTCTGGTGGCAAAACTTCCTCAAGTCGTAGCCTTTTTTGTACTTATTCTACAAACAGGAAACAAACATTACGATGCGAGCGGAAAGGAGTGAGTGCAGCTTCACCTGTACTCACGGCAGGTTTCTGCCATCAGCAAGGAGGACGGATATGACGTCTTATGCAAGCCATGTATACATAGCTTGCATTGACGTCATATAAGCCGCCATTGCTCCGTACCATGCTCCTGTGCCGCACCTTCTGCAGCATACATTTGGCAACATTGAATTTGTTCTTATCGTCAAGGGTTGGCGTGAAGAACAAATACGATAGTACGAAATGTGTGCTGCAGAATCGTACGGCAAAGGAACATGGCGGCTGATACGGTGCCATACGACGTCACGTGCAAGGCATGTATAGGTGCCATGTGTCCTAATGCTATAAACAAAAAATTAATTTTTAACTAATAGCATCACTATCAGCTTCGAGCCTCACTGCATCCATGTTAGTGAGTTCAGATTGCATAGTCAGCCAGTACTTTTTTGGAAAGAGAGGCATACTTCGGTTAATCGATCATGACCTATAAGGAAATCATTTTTGAATCGCTGCTTGACCTACAGAAACCGAGGAGGAGCTCTCTAAAAAAAGGAGTCGAAGAGGATCGCTTTTCCAAAAGCAAGATTAGAGGAAAGCTCCGACGAAGATGTTCCAAGCAAAAAAACACAACAGAAGAAGGTAAGCATGCAACTTTGATGTATTTGTATACAGCACTTAACTGTGAACTCTGGTATTCTCCTTTTGAACTCAGTGCTAATTAATGCAGAATTTAAGTATTCCAAGAAACAGCATGGGCTGACTCTCACTAATCAATTTTTACAAACTCGTGTTAATCTTTTGAAAATAAGTGCCATAAAGGTGATTAAGAATTTATGCACATACCTGCCTCAAACATTGTTGTTCCTTTCTTATGTGCCAGGTGTCACAGAGGCAAAAACAGCTGCAAAAAGCTTCCAAGAATGCTGTGTACAGCGAAATATTGGAAAAACATTTACATCACGCCCACAAAAGCACTAAGGCAGGGCCTTCTGAGCGAATTCATCGGGCACAGTCTGTAAGTAATAGCTCAGCATTTCTTCTGTCTCTAACGATGCGGGAAGCCTGACGTTAAACGTTTTACTTTTCAGGTGCCAAAAGGTTGCGGCAGGAGTCAGTCAGTTCTTCAGATGAAGACGACTCCCTGTGCTCAACGAAAGAGCTGCGCCAAGCACAAGCAGAGGCTCGTGCCTGGAAAACAAAAGCAAGACGGCTCGAAGAGGACAAGAAATTTTTGATGGAGCAGGTGTCCTCACTGCAGCGCTGCTTAGAAAGCAAAATATTTCAGTGTAAGAACATCCTAGAGATGCAGCTATGCTACAAGTGTTCAAATGAAAAATTACTCTGCCAACTCCCAGAATTGTCTCGACATTCAGGAATATTTACTACTGTCTTACCTTTCTTCAGCTAATGTGCAGCTTTTGAATGTGCTTTTTTGTTTATACTGCATATAGTGTTCAAACATTTCTAAATTCATGCATGCTTTTATGCAGATTTTTGCTAAAAGTCTAGCACTAGGACAGTGCATTTCACAAATTCTGCCAGTTACAACTAGCACATGTCTGCGTAAAAACTTGTGCTTCATGAGTTTGTGTAAGACGAACGGCTAAGGTGGATCATTTTAATTATAAGCACTACATTTAAGTATTATTTTTCAGCTGAAAAAAGCAGCGAGTGCCAATATTTCAGGCGAGATGAAGGTAAGTTGATTCTGCAAATACCACAGTTTGTGAGTCCTGCATAAAACAGTATAAATGGCAGGCTTGGTTCATGGCATCCACCTTTCAAATGTGAGCTCATCTTGCAAATGGTGCGACTGAATGTATGAAATATGGTGAGGCAAATAAATGAAGCTGTAGTTTAAACAGCTGATCTAGTTTCATTCAATGTTATCAAATGTTGCAGTTGAGGATCTTGCAGAAGCTCAGTATGATCTGGTGGAGCAGCACAGTGAAGGTAAGTCTTAACTGTCATATTGGAGTTCTCGTGAAAGATACATGATGTAAATATATGATGCATATGTATTAAACATTTGTTGAATTTTCAACTTTAACAGCTGTGGCTGCGAGCATCGACACGGCAGCAGATGCCGTCATGCGGGGAGCAGCCCACCAAGCTGAATCACTGCCTTGTAAGCCCTTTTATGCTTCTTGAATATCTGAAGCTGCTTTTGTTTACAGCAGTTGTAGTTTGAAGTGCATGTGTACCCTTTAATTTTTACAGGCACGACATATCCTGCCACGAGGTGTGATCCTGGTGTCCTCCACCAAAGTGCACTACCTGCAGCTCGTCCAAGCACTGCAGCAGCTACCAAGAACAGTCCTGCACTGCGTAAGTGCATTAACTGCTGAGATGAATCCTTTGAAGCAACCAACTTATACTGACACTGTTCTGTCACAAGGTCCCCCCCTGGTGCTTGCCAAGTGAGTGCAGGACCTGCAGTTCCTGTCGGAATTGAAGCAGTTGCTGCAAAGAGCCCTGCCCCCGGTAAGTGCATAAATTACCAAGAGCACCTTAGGAAAGCATACCGTGTTTGAAATGACTTTAATTAATAGTACAGATCAACATAACTTGTATGCCACTACATAAAAACTACATATGTGTCTATGAAATCACTATTTTATGAAGGCACCGGCACAGATGTTAGAAGTATCTGGTTGATGCGGGAGATAAAACTACTCTTGCGTAAAAAGAGTCTGAAAAGCCGCGTTGTGTCTCTCATCTTCACTTCGGTTCACTTCCTCGAGATGGCGAAGCGAAGAGAATCACAACAATAAAAAGTCTCGTTGGCCTCGTTCAACTGTGCCCTTCTTATAAAAAAAATATAGGTCATCCGTTTGAGATATTGCTGTGTGAGTGATGTTATGGTGTTTGTTCCGTCCCACCTATCGCTCCTGGCTCGTTTTCTGAAGATGCAAATTTTGGTCCAGCATCTCTTAAGTATATCAAATGCTGTCCGGCATACAATCGATTTTGTACAACCGGCTTCAGTTTTTACCAGCAGCCCAGGTGAAAATTTGCAACTGGGACCAGTTGAAAATCCAACTGGTTTAACTGGGAACCAACTGGTGCAAACTGGGAGTCAACTGGTCCCAGCTGGGAGTCAACTGGTCCCAGCTGGGAGTCAACTGGTCCCAGCTGGGAGTCAACTGGTCCCAGCTGGGAGTCAACTGGTCTCAGCTGGGAGTCAACTGGTCCCAGCTGGGAGGCAACTGGTCCCAGCTGGGAGTCATCCCATCCCAGCTGGGAGGCAACTGGTCCCAGCTGGGAGTCAGCTGGTCCCAGCTGGGAGCCAACTGGTCCCAGCTGGGAGTCAACCAATCCCAGTTGGGAGCCAACTGGTCTGCACCCTTTCCTTTTTTCTCTCCTCAAATAACAATTTTTTTCTGGACTTGTAGCTTTGGCTGTGCTCACACGTAAGGTGAATTGTAGATCAATTTATTTATTAATTGAGTGATCCTGCAGCGTTCAAAGGGCATTATCGCAAAAGTGGTAAGAGAATTCAATCACAATTTAGTTAAAAATAAACTCAACATGCCTATATAAACATTAATTAATAAGTGCAACTATCACAGAAATATACCTACAGTATCCCTAGCGAAAACTAATATGTTTGAGGTATGTCCAAATGTATTTTAAGTTTTTTTTTTTGTATTTTCAAGTTCGCACGAAAATACAAAATAAACATGAAATGTTGTTTCTCAGGTGGCTAAAATGCAAATATTACACGAGGTAGGCTTCCTCAAAACCTGACTTGTAAAAACAGGGCATATTTTGAGCAAGAAGTAATTTTTGTACAAATTTTGATACCCAATCCTCAAAATAAACAAAATTCACTTTTTTTTTTGAGTAAAGCTATACGCACTCCGGAGTGCATTTCGGACGAGAGGGCTATACGCACTCCGCCGAGAACTCATGCCCGTCGGGCCTCCCTTCTCGAACGGCGCGTGAATCACTGGGGAGCGTGTTAACCCAGCCCCCGCCTGCGTTCACGTGCTTCGCAGCGACAGTATTGGCTGCTAATTACAAAACGTAACCAGTACACGCCGCTTCGCGGCGTCCGGCCGGCAACCCAAGCCCCGCTGTCCCCGATCGCACCTCCGGAAAGGAGTCCCATTTAATTCTGCGAGTTTCGTCGCCAACATTATCGAAAAAAAGAAATGTCGTAAACATCGCAATATGCCCCAATAAAACAAAATGAAAAAAGTAAAAAAGTACGCCCACCGGGGATCAAACCCGCGTCCACTTGCGTACCTTGCGTACAAAGCGGACGGCTTAGCCACTGTGCTATGCCATCGCTGAAAAAACTCGTTGTGACCATTCGTTTTATACGAGTTTAG
Source organism: Ixodes ricinus (assembly GCA_037355805.1). NCBI lineage: Eukaryota > Metazoa > Arthropoda > Arachnida > Ixodida > Ixodidae > Ixodes > Ixodes ricinus. The sequence continues at coordinate 19,642 of JAZHYW010010264.1, forward strand.
CGGAGTGCGTATAGCCATCTCGTCCGAAATGCACTCCGGAGTGCGTATAGTTCTACTCTTTTTTTAGCAGTTGGTAACACTGTAGTCCATCAATCCAAAGGTGTCTGTTGTCTACCATTGACCCCGCGAGTTCCACGTTTTTGGCCGGAAAACATCTGAATCCTCGCTGCAAAGTTCCTGGAGTGCTCTATGACTGTTCAAGAAACGCATACGATAAGTTTTTCAATCGTCCGTGTAGCTTTTCAAGCTTTGAGGTGCACGTTTCTATCGTGAAGTGACGGCCGATTCAACATGGCTGCCATCTTCCCGCCACTGGCGGCAAACTGTAGCTGAGTCTTTCAGCTGGAAAATATACCTAATCTTCGCCGAAAAGTTCTTGGAAGTCCTCATGGATGTGCGAGTAAGGCGCACGGTACGTTTCCCGGCCGTTTGCGTGCCTTTTCAAGAGCCGAGGAGCTGATTCCCATCATGATGCGGCTGCAAAATCTACATGGCGCCGATCTTCCCGCCTGCCTGGCCAGCCTTAGCGGAACCTCTCGTGTAACTTTGCGATGCCTTCTGACGGTCAGCAGGTGCGCCGGACGCCTTCGCGAATCTACAGGCATTTGCGGGATGTCCGGATTATGGCCAGGCGGTTACAAGGTGAAAAACTGGTGGCCGAGACCGACCACCTTTGTTTGTGGCCATCGCTAGTGCCGCCTCCATCGGGTTAGATCGTTAGATCGTTGATTTCCAGGCATCGGGCCGCCGACCGAAACAGACTGGCGACAGCTCATCTTCAACAGCACATAACAAGCAATTTTTTTGTCTTTTTCGAAAAGCGTTTTTTAGTAGTCGAGCTTGTTTTTAATGTTAGTTTACATGTGCGTCCGGGTCCCAGAAGTTGTGCAAGTGGAAACTATTTTTATCTCCGGTTCCTCTGTTTCTTCTTTTTCGTCGCACATGTGAGTGTTGATAGAAAGTGCTTGTTTTTTTGTTGAGTGTAAAAGTGCATTCGTTAGTGATATGCAAATAATGTTGTGTAAATAGGTACAAGGCCTTGTAAAAACAAAACCTGAGAAGACTGATGGGATATAGTTTACCATTGTACCGATAGTACAAAATAAACCAGTTTCTAATTGCAATCTGTGAAGTACTCAATGCATTTTACAGTTCTATTTTGTGCATTTGCTGTGGACAACTTTTCATGGACATACGTTTCGTCGACACGAACGTTTCGACACTCGTTACGCGCATTGCACGCTGTATGCACTTTTTGTCACGCGTGTATCACTGAGGTTCCAGTTGGAAAAATACCAATTGGTAGTTGGGGAGCTCCAAAACACAATTGCTCGTGGTTCCAATGGGAACCACAACGGGACCCAGAAGCATAATCTAGCGCCTAGTGCGACCAGCTGCAACTGGCATCCAACTGGTTCCGAGCTGCAACTGGGACCCAGTCTAACTGGGATCCAACTGGTCCCAGTTCAACTGGTTTAAGGGACAATTCCCAGTTACAACTGGTCCCAGTCTAACTGGGACCCAACTGGTCCCAGTTTAACTGGGACCCAACTGGGAATTGTTCCTTAAACCAGTTGAACTGGGACCAGTTGGATCCCAGTTAGAAATTTTCACCTGGAGTTGTATGGACTTGTATAGCAAATAGATAGAACTTGTCTATTTGCTACATATATGTTAGTGTCCAGCTATTGAAAGTATTTGGAAGTCAGCTCTGCATTCCGGTGTCCCTCTTGTTTCTGTCCTAGTATCGCATCATAGTTAACTTTCTCATGTTTTGCCTGCTCACCAAAATATCTACCTTAGTCTTAGTATGGATGATTTTTCTTTTTCAGTTCCTCCGGCATTCACACACCTTCCTGATGGAACTGTAAGAGCTTGCCCTTATTTTTAACTGTAATTGCTACATGTGCAAACATATTTGTGCAGTAAGGTCTTAAACCTGCTCCTTTGTTGTGATGACATACATCTTTGATGTACAATTGTTGGCTGTGGAGATAAGCCCGTTTATCTCCTAAATGCCAAGCATAATAAGAGTATAGACAGTGTTCTTGCACCTCTGCTAAAATGGGTGCAAAACATACAAGTGAATGTATATTTTTATATCTATTTATGTTTTCTGCATAATGCAATGCTGCTGATTTTTATGCTTAAATATTGGATGCCAAAATTGTTTATTCGATTGGCAAGTATATATTTAGTGAAATCACAGAATCAAATTTAAAATGAAGATAAAACAACTTTATCTGTTTCACGACAGTGACACTTGCTTAGGGTAGTCCCTACATGCAAATGAAGTGAATGAAAACACATGTATGGTTTCCCAAATTAGTATACCCCTTTAATTGATGGCCAGAAACATGGAGAAAGCTTGCTCCTATTCCTCTTCTATTGTAGCAACATTTAATTACTGTACGTAATAATATAAATGTTGTGCTCACAATATATTTTATACTTTCTAGTTTCACCTGACCAAGGGGATAGTAATTTCCAGTGGCCAGGCTGTGAAAATATTTCGAGGGAAAAAACCAACAATTGTTGGCAAAGAAACTGCTCAAGCAATTTGGACGAACGCCGTACTTGCTACGAGGAGCGTAACAGGAACCACATGTCCCCAGAAGCGAGCAGCCGGAGAGCCAGCAAAGCCTCCTTTAACACCTGAGAAGATCGACGTTGTTCAGGGTGAGCTGGTTTAGGCCAATCCTCCGTGGGGAAATTGAAATGTCAATTTGGGTATATATTGTGTGCCTGTTTCATCTCGTTGTTCAGTATTGTAGCCAATATTCACCAAAGGCACTTATTATCTAAGGCGGAGGCATTGACTGTCAGCATTTCCTGCTTTTGGCAGAACAAATGTTGTGCGCATAAAAGCACACCTCGTCCTCGGTTGGATTGACACTCATTTACGAGTCGTGGCATTTTACTTTTTGCCTATAAGGCTGCCCAAAGTAGGGTTGGCCCTCAAAACATATATATACTGCTAACAATTACACATATTCTTTCTAGCTGCAATTTCCTTCTGGGGAGACAAGAACAAACAGTCTGCAGCAGCAGCTGCGGTAGTCGGCGACATAGGAAACTTGCTAAGGGAGAAGTGCCAAGACGCAAGGCGTTCCGAAGAGAGATCTATGAAGAAGAAGCTGTAGGCACAAGCTGCAATAAAGTGACATTTCCATGCATTGTGTCCATACCATACAGCTGTCACTGACGGTGGCGGGTGAGCTGCCAACAATGGCTAAAACCAGCTGAACTGGCTTCTGGCCACATTTCCAGCTGCGACCAACTGCAGTTGGTCCCAGCTGGGACCAGCAGCAGTTGGTACCAGCTAGCAGTTGGTCCCAGCTGGGATTAGCTGCAGTTGGTCCCAGCTGGGACCAGCAGAGCTGGTTTTCGGCAAAATTACCAGCTGGGCCCAGCTGCATTTCCAACTGGGTTGGGAATTTCACCATAAACCAGCTCAGCTGGGAAGCAGCTGGGAATATAGCTGGTCCCAACTTCCATATTTACTCCTGGGGTTTTAGAGTAAAGAGTAAAAGTAGCGCTTAGGCGCCTGTTTCCGGCTTGAGCGGCGTCGGCGTAACTGCGAGCTCCCCCCCTTCCCTTAAGACCTCTGGTTCCTTCAGGAGGACCTCGGGTACCTTCGGCGACCTCGGGGAGGGGGTTCACATGACACCCCCTCCAGTACCCTTCCCTCCTCCTTAAGATTTGCGCTCTAGTTCGGCGTTACAGGGAGTTGTATACGGCTTTCATTTTTTGTTCACTATTTTAGATCAGAAAAGAAACAAATGCAGTTTATAAAGTACGGAAACAAGAAATGACCCGTTGACCTACCCGCCACCAAGTGGTGGGAAAGGCGGCGCATACTAGAAAAGGGTAGTGGGATCAGGCAGCGACGAGCGGCAAGCGTAGGAAGGTCCCGGATGTACACAGTGGTGCTGCGGTCGTATACAGGCTCGAGGGTCCAACCGGTTCCGAACGCTTTCCAAAGGCCTTCGGCGAGAAGGTTTGGCTTGCGGTTTGGTTGTACGGCAGCGTGAAGTGGCTCCCGTTCTGAGCTGATCTCTACCCCGTGTTTGCTGTCGTTCGTGGCCAATGAAGTGTCATGCCAAATTAGTGTTTAATCACGCAGCAAATGCAATGCGAGCAGCCCTGGTGGCTTGCTTCATACAGCCTATCCAGAACATGCTTTAGTGGCACGGCTGCCGCACTCCGTGTCGACGGCTTGAGAGGGCGCCACTAAAGCATGTTCTGGCTAGGCTGTATGAAGCGGGCAGCCAGGGCAGCTTGCATTGCATTTGCTGCGCAATTAAACACTAATTTGGCATGACACTGCATTGGCGACAAACGACAGCAAACACGGGGTAAGGATCAGTTCAGAACGGGAGTCACTTCACGCTGCCATACCGCCAAAAGGTGAAACCGCAAGCCAAAGCTGCTCGCCGAAGACCTTGGGAACTGCTCGGAACCAATCGGATCTTCCAGTCCGTACGACCGCAGCGCCGCCGCGTACATCCGGGACCTTTCTACGTTTTCCGCTAGTTGGTGGCTAATCTCACTACACCTTTCTAGTATGCGCCGCCTTTTCCACCGCTTGGTGGAGGGTATGTCAACGGGTCATTTTTTGTTTCCGTACTTTATAAACTGCATCTGTTTCTTTTCTGATGTAAAATAATGAACAAAAGCTACTTTAATAAATAATTGAAACGGTTTGCGCCACTTGTATTTTGTATTTCGACTAAAAAGAAGCTTTTAGCGGCTCTGACCAGTAGTAAGCCCAGGACCAAACACCTCAAATATCGCGCGCTTTCGGCACCGTGGGTCGCCCTCGCAGGTGGAGGAGGTTGCCGCGTCGTCCGGTTAAAATATGCCGCATTGATATTTATTTACCCTCTTTGTGCCCGCTGGCTTGCCCGAACCCCAAGAAACGTGGAAACCGTAAAAAAGATACACCCTTAAATATGTTTGCAGAGCCCCTTTAGGGCATGGGACACAAGACTTTCTGCGGCGACGTGCCTCTCAAAACCTGGAATAAATTTTGGTATTGTGTTATCGCATAAATAATTTGTTTCTTTATGACTGCAACAACCACACAAGCATAGAAGAGCCCCATGAAAACAAGTCAACATTAGAAAAGGGCAAGTCAATACATAATAATTTGTAACTTCTATCTCGCTCCAAGTTCTGTGGTACCTTTTGTGGATGCAGCTCTTCGTATGTGGCAGCCAGCCTGTTCCTCTTTTTTTCCATCGCCATCTCTCCTCCTAAATTAAGAAAAAACAAATATACCAAGCAACTTCGTAACACTGACTTTAAACAGACCAACTTCTCCCAACACCTGGACGTTGTAATACTTGCAACACAGTTTGTTTTGCGTTTACGTTCAGGGCCGTAGGGCCCAGCTCTGTCCCCCTCCCCTTTTCTCGAATTAATATCCTAGCTACGGTACTCCCTACGTTTGAACAAATTCTAAATATACATATCGTGACGGCACAAAAACGACATCGACACTTAATTGCGTTTTATTTGCACAAGGCGAGAAGTCGAACTTTTACAGCGTAGGTTGGTGGTATAAAACGTGCCCCTGCGAAGCATGGGCCGCTCGAGGGCTTGAAACATCCCGAGCCACTGCATTCATGCGGTAGTTTTGGCATTGCTGTCTCCCACAAAATCTTAGCTAAAACGCAGTTTCTAGCAAACTGGTCCTGCAACAAAACGGCGTGACAAGATCATAAAGCTAGGAGCGGACACGTTTCACATTTTTTTGAAATAACTGGCACTACCTCGTCACAGATGACGTCGAAATGTGAAACGCGGTATTACAAGGCAAAGACGACTTAAGAAGCTTACCTATTGCCAGCAAAAACGCTGGTGCTGCTGCCTTGTTCTTGTCCCACTTGATGAGGTGGTCCTTGTCGCGGACAAGATCGATGTATGTTGGGTCACTGCAGAGCCGGCACGACAATTCTTCATCCACTAGCGCTCTCACCGAATAAACGTCCCACTTGTTGGCACTTCTCCACTTGATTAAGATGTGCGTCATTGTAGAAAGAGACCGAGAACAAAGATCCGACAGGTGAACTCGGTGAACGACGAACAAACGTGGTGCATGTAACCAAATAAACAGAATGGCAGAATGGATAGTACCCGCCTTAGCCTGTGCAACTTATATGGTTCGGTAGCCTGCGCCACCTATCGACGTTTCCTTGGGAGCGACCGCCCTGATGCAAGGAGGGTTTTGTAACAGATTTACGTTGCAGTATATTTCATTTCTAAATCGTAGAAAAACTTCTTGAGTTTTCCAAGTGCCTTAATTTTGTAAATATAAATCACAAACTCTTTCTTAATTTCAGAGCATTTGAACGCTTAGAAAGTGTAACAGACCGAGTTCAATCGGACACTTTCGGCGACTTCGGCCAATTTGGGCGCTTTCAGGCTGCGCGTTTGGCAACAGTTGATTTCAGACAAGCCAAGCCTAATTCAATATCCAAACCATAAATGCAGGTCTGCAAGTTTCACTGATGCATGCTTTGTCGCCATTGCGGTGAATCAATTGTGTTCGTGTTCATCGTTCTGTAGCCTGACTAAGAAGACAAATGCCGGGCGAAGCGGTGCCGGGCGATGCGGTGCCGGGTAATGCGGTGCCGTGTACTGCGGTGCCGGGTGATGCGGAGCCTCAGAGGAAGCAAAGAAAGCGAAGAAAGCGTTACAAGGAGTACTTGTGGGATCGAAGTCATGAAATGCCGGGGCGCACGAAGCGCAGACTACACAAGGGGAATACAGTTGGAAGCGTCGCTGGCGCCAGTGACGCTGCGTCTCCTCCTGAAACCGGAGAGAACCCAGCGGCGTCAAACGACATGCACGGTGCAAATGACGCGATGCAGACGACCCCTTCATGTGACGCCACTACTACAGAATCCTCGAGTGGTGACGAGAACATCCCTCCCCCGCTACTAACGCGGTGCCGAGCACACCACCGAGCAGGGACGACGGTGCAGACTCATCGAGCAGCGAAGACGGTGCAGACTCGTCGAGCAGCGACGAAAGTGTCCTTACTGCAGCTAGTGAGACTGGCTCAGTGCCGTCAGAAGTCAGCGAACTGGTAATAATAGCTCAATCTTGCATAAGAGTAATGCTGTATGCACTACGTAGTACAGCTCCACTAGAAGTTGCTATATGCACTCAGGGGCGGATGCAGGAATTTCCTGAGGGGGGGGGGTCAGGTGTTGGTCAGCATACCATCTGTTTAGGAACCCCCTCCCCTCTCACTGGTTTTACACCCTCAATTTTTCACATGCAGAAATCAAGAGGGGGGTCAGGACATCCGGACCCCCCCCTCCCCCTCCCCTCTAAATTCGCCCCTCTATGCACTTCGCTAAACTCGTTCTGTCTCGTATAAAACGAATTGTCAAATCTTCTTTATTGAAACTAGTGTGGCGTAGTGGAAAGGTGTCTACTTCATACGCAGCAGGTCACGGGTTCAAACCATAGTACTACTCAATTTTTTTTTTTTGTAACATCATTTGTTGATAATTACAACATTTCTTTATTACAATTATCACAGGAAAAAAAAAGTTTTAGGGGTACAATTGGGGACAGCAGGGCTTGGTCTACATAAATTTCCACCACTAGTCTATGCAACCCAGCTGAAAAATTATATTGGTACCAATTAGGTATTGACTACGGCTGTACGCACGACATCGTGCACCTTGACCGGAAGTCCACGACGCAAAACTTTTTGGTTCTCGGGTGAAACCGACTGTCAAAACGAGATTTGCGAAGCTGTAGCATAGCATAGTGGCAATGCGTGTGCCTCATTTGCAGCGAACCCGGGTTGTTTTTTTTCTCTCTAACATTTTGTTTTGTTGAGGCATTTGGCGGTATTCACATTTCTTTCTTACGATGAACACTGAAAAAAGCTAATGATTTCGACGAAACTTCCCTTAACTAAATGGCATGGATTTGGATTTGCGGCTAACCCCTTTGTAACGGGGGATCCCAGCGAAGCTGGATCAAGCCTGGCTAGCGGCTAGCGTAGCCACAGTTGTTTCCTGGCGCCTTCTCCTCCACCAACACTGCAACCTCTTCTTCGTGATCTCCACCGGTGGAGGTTCGTCGGCTCGTTCGTCGCTCTCCCTAAAACCCAGTGCCACCGCCAACTCGATCCCACACTGTGCCTCCGGCTCGAGCCCCGTGCACTCCAGGATGATGTGCTCCGCAGTTTCGTCGGCGCCCTGCGCGCACATGGTACACCCTACGTCGGCGTCTGAGTACTTGGCCTGGAGCACTCGGGTTCGCAGCATGCCGCCTCGGGCGGCAGCGAGCATCGCGCTGCCCTGGCTATTATTCATGAAGTTCAGCTTCCGCACCTCCTGCTTCTCCCTGGCGTACAGGGCCAGCGCGGGTTTTCGACGTGCCGCCTCCGCCCACCGCTGCGTTTCGCTCTCGCTCACCCTTGCGCGGACGTTCTGCTGCTCCGGCTGTTCCGCAATCGGGTAGAGTAGTGGGCCGTCGACATCGTACCGCTGCGCCAGCTGACGTGTCTGTCGCACCCACCGGGTTTGGGAGCTCCGAAGATGGACGTACTTGAAGGCCTGTCTGGTCCAGCGCTCCTCACACATCCGGCTCAGGCGCCGCTCGAAGCCCAGCTTTGCTCGGGCCTCCCTGGCTTCGAAACTAGACCAGCCCATGTCTCCTTGGACGGCCTCGTTCGGCGCCGTTCGGCTCACACCCAGTGCCGCCCTTCCAATCTCCCGCTGGCGCACCTCGAGGTATTGCCGGGTGCCTGATGACAGGCACAACACCTCGTTGCCGAACGCGAGCCCCGGCACTGCCACCATCTTCCAGACCGCACGGGTGACCTCGTAGCGGTTGTATCCCCAGAGGGCTCTGGCAGTTGCTATGCCCTTGTTCCTTCTGCTCTTAGCTTTGAGCTTCGTCTCCTGTTCCTGCAGGTAATTGCGTCCCTTCTGCAGGTGTACGCCCAGGTACTTGTATTGGTCCACCCACTCCACCGGGTTGCCCTGGATGAACAGGCTGGCGGCCTCTTCTCCCTCCGTTCCCCCAAAGACCATCAGCCCTGACTTGTGAGCACTGAAGCCGAGCCCCAGGGCCTCTCCCATCTCTCCACACTCGTTCATGAGAGCTTGTAGCCCATGTAACGTGTCGGCCATCAGTACCACGTCGTCTGCGTATATCAGTCCTGGGAGTCTCCCTCCCCTCCTCTCCCCACCTTCCAAGTACTGCAGAGTGAAGCCTTCTCCACTCTCCTGGAGCTTCCTTTCCATTCCTGCAATGTACAGCATAAACAGCAGGGGCGACAGTGGGCAGCCCTGCCTCAGGCCTCTGGAGCAGGCCACTGGGGCTGTTGTCTCGTGCTGCCACTCTGTCACCACCTCCGTCCCCCCGGTACACTTCTCTGATGAGGCCTATCCATTCTCCGCTGAGTCCCAGGCCCGCCAGTTGCCTCCACAGTTTCGAATGGTCGACGGTGTCGTATGCCTTGTTCACGTCGAGGAAACAGAGGTAGAGGGGCCGGACCTCCATCTGGGCTATCTCGATGGCTTGCGTCAGCACAAACAGATTGTCCTCCAGCCGCCTTCCCCATCGGAAACCATTCTGCAGCTCCCCCAAGATGACCTCTTTCTCTGCCCATGTCTGGAGTCGGTTCCTCACCACCTGCATAAACAGTCTGTACAGCACCGATGTGATGGCGATCGGGCGGTAGCTGCCGAATGAGGACTTGGGTCCTTGGCCTTTGTACACCAGCCGTAGCTTCGACTTCCGCCATTCAGCTGGAATGTGTCCACTTTCCATGATCCGGCTCAGGGCCTGCCGCAGGAGCTCTCTTGTCTCTGGCCCCAGCTCCTTTACCAATCTCATCGGTATCCTGTCCAGTCCGGTGGCTGTGGCCGCTTGCATCCTCTTGATAGCCCTCTTTAGTTCTCCCTGCGTGATGCCCTCCTTGCTTGGTTGTACCTCCCGCTCCAACCTTCCCTACGCCCCTTCATCGTCTACGCCATCCACGCTGTCCCCTTTGAACATTCTTTTGACCCTCTCCTCAATGTATTTGATGGCCTCCTTCGGCTCCAGCCGTCTCCCCGTGGTCTCCTCCTCGAGTGTGGCGTCTTCTCTGGGTTTGCCCATCTGGCTTTGAATGTGCCGCCAGAACTTGCGTGGGGCATCCCGCCCTGCTTCTTTTAATTCCTGCAGGAACCTCTTGTCTGCTTTCGATATCTTGCTTTGGATCAGGGCTGTAACTTCCAGCTTCCTGCTTCGGTACTCCCTCCATTCCTTGGAATCCTTCTCTAGAGGGGTCCCCTCCTCTTCTCTCTTTTCTCTGATCTTTCTTCTGAGATTCCTGCATGCTTCCTGTCTCCTCCCTATGGCCTCTCTCACCTCACCGTCCCACCAACGCTTTCTTTTCCTCCCCTTGTAACTTGCTGGTCTCTCCACTTTTTCCAAGTGGTGGGTCCACCAATGCATGATGTCGTTCCATGCCTCAATCTCTTTTTTCTCAGCTTCTGCTTCCAGCTTCTCTGCCGTCGTTTGGGCCTCCTTTTGAGTAATACTGTGCCGTCCTGTCGACCCTCTCTTCACCTCCCCTGGCTTTGCTCCAAAAGCAATCAGTAATCTGTTGTGGTCGCTTCCCAGGCTCTTGTTGCCCTCCTCGTCTATCTCCATGTACTTTAGTCTCTCGTACAGCTCTGGGGACATCAGGCAGTAGTCGATGGTGGAACTTGTCTCTCTGGCCGTCCACGTAGTCTTGCCTGTGCATTTGCTTTCTGAGTTGGCTATTACCATGTTCAGGTGATCTGCCATGTCCAGCATTAGTTTTCCATTGTGGTCCGTTCGGCCATCAAACTCTTCTAGGTGGGCATTAAAGTCCCCCATTATGATGGTAGGCCTCTTCAGTCCGTTGCAGTCCCTCTTGATGCACTCCACCAGTTCCTGGTTCCTCTCCCTGCTGCCTGTCCCAGTCCAGAGGTAAACAACCGCCACCGCCACTTCCTGTCCCACCAGCTTCCCGGTTATCCAGACGTGTTCCTGACACTTGGGGCTCTGTCTCTGCCAGCCCGGCTCAGTAAAACACCCAACCCCACCCCCTCTTCTCTCCTTTCCCTCTCTGTTTACCCCCTCCCACAGCATCCCTTCACACTCCGGAGGCATTTCTTCTTCCCTAAGATGTGTTTCTGCCACTGCGAATACCCCAATTTTGTCCGTCTTGATCATCTGGAACGCCTCTTCCCATTTCCCTGCCCTTATCGGAGGTGCATGGCTTGGGTTGCCGGCTGGACGCCGCAAAGCGGTATGGTCGGGGGGGGGGGGGGCGGCCCAAGTGGGTTTATAGTTTTGCAATTATCAGCCGCATACTGTCGCGGCAAAGCGGCGTGAACGCAGGTGGAGGGAGGGGGTTAACGAGCTCACAGTGATACACCCCCACTGTCTGGCATGAGCTCTCCACATCGTGCGTATAGCCACTTCCAGTCAAGGTGCATGACGTCCTTAGTCGTAGGTGTTTGGACAAAAAACCTGATTAGGGACCGATTGAACCATTTAGGTTTTTGACTTCTAATTGGAACCTGATGGGTTTCCAATTAGAACCCATTTATCTTTAGTAGGGCCCAGCTGAAAAATCCCATTGGTACCAGCAAAGTTTTGGACAAAAACTGATTAGGAACCAATAGACGATTTACAATTTTCCCAAGCGCACCTGCCTGCGCACGAGGAATTGTGGGAGATATTGTCCCTCGCCTGGCCGCTCTGCCTTGAGATCGCATTGCCTTGTCGCTTGCCTCCTCTTAATCCTGTGTTTTTCGATTCCATTACCTTTTTTTTTATCTATTCCAGTGTATTTTGTATTGCTTCTAAGTGTTTCTAGTCTCGTTTCCGCGCAATATTTATTGTATATGTATAGTATTTGTGTCTTTATTTTGCTTTTTTAATGGGGAGTGCCGACGGACAACACGCCGCTTCGCGCGTCGTTCCCCGGGTGAGTACTACCGTTGCTACCGATTCCTATTGCGCTGTCAGCTGCTCATTTTGGTTCATTTGACCCGCATGCAGTCGAGAGTAGCCGTTTATGAACACCCGCGCACATGTCATAGGGGTATAGGAAGAGCTCTGAATCAACAATCGCGACGCAAAAGCCGAGTGCGCTGTGATTTGGCCGCCCGCGCTCGCTCCGTTGACTCGCACTGTAGCGTATGCCTTCGAGTGCATGCTTACTTGACCAAGATACAGCCCGCTGCTTTGCTGTCACGAATCATGTGTCCGAATGCCTGCGAAACCGTAACACTGTTCGGCATATCCAACGCTGCGGCGCCTGACAACTGCACGCAGCAGCGCGAGCCCTTATCAAGGTCCAACGTCGCGGCTTGTATGCACCTTTGGCATGCATTCATGATCAGTCTGCTCAGCGGTTGTCAGTCGCTGACATCTTGACTCGAGCATCGGCTGACATATTGACTCGAGAAATAAAATTATCGAAGTAACTACGAGTTTCAAGATGACTGCTTGGGTGACAGCACATCTCTGCACTTGAAAAAGGGTGTTTGCAGCTGACAACCACTTAGCAGATAGATTAAGAAGGCACACTATAAGCGCATGCAAGCCGCGACGTTGGGCCACGGGCGCTTGCAAAGGGCTCGTGCCGCTGCGCGCAGTTTGTCAGGCACTGCACGTTGGATATGACAAACTGTGTTACGGCTTCGCGGGAATTTGGACGAATGATTTGCGGCAACACATATCTGCACTTGGAAAAGGGCGTTGGCAACTGACAACCGCTTAGCAGATAGATTACAAAGGCATGCCATAGGCGCAATCAAGCCACGACATTGAGCCATCAACGTTTGCGAAGGGGTCGCGCCGCAGCGTTGCATATGCCTCAGCTTCGCAAACATTCGGACAAATGGTTCGCGGCGACAAATTGGCCTGCTGTATCTTGGTCAAGTAAGCGGCACTCGAAAGCACACGCTACGGTGCGAGTCAATGGAGCGAGCGCGGGCGGACAAATCACAGCGCACTCTGCTCTCGCGTCGCGATTGTTGGTTCAGAGCTCTGCCTACCCCTATGACGTATGCGCGGGTGTTCATAGACGGCTCCTCTCTACTGCACACGGGTCAAATGAACCAAAATGAACAGCTGACAGCGCGATAGGAATCGGTAGCAACAGTAGTACTCACCCGGGGAACGACGCGCAAAGCGGCGTGTTGTTTGTCGGCACTCCCCATTAAAAAAGCAAAATAAAGACACAAATACTATACATATACAATAAATATTGCGCGGAAACGAGACTAGAAACACTTAGAAGCAACACAAAATACACTGGAATAGATAAAAAAAAAGGTAATGGAATCGAAAAACACAGGATTAAGAGGAGGCAAGCGACAAGGCAATGCGATCTCAAGGCAGAGCAGCCAGGCGAGGGAATATCTCCCCACGATTCCTCGCGTGCGGGCCAACGCGCTTGGGGGATTTCGCAAAAGGTCTATTGGAACCAGTTAGATTTTTGGACTTCTGATGGTTTTCTAATTAGAGCCCATTAATTTTCAGTAGGGGAGATTAAGGAACTGCCTTATGACTATGCTTCTTCCTTTTCGGATAAAACTCAGAAATTTTGAAAAGCACTTCCATGTAAAGGTATTGTGAATAGATATAGAAAAGCTTGACTCATTTCTGGGAAGTAACCTAGAAAGCTTAAACGTATGTCCTAAATCATTATGCTCAAAAGAGGAGGGATATCGCAATGGAGTGCAAGGAGCTCAGCAGTAATTGTAGAAATGCTGTAAAATATAGTAATGATTTTTTTCCCTTTTCCAGGATGACAAGCTCTATCCTGGCTGTCGAATCAGCCAAGGGGAAAGCCTCCTGCTCGTAATGGGCCATAGCCTGCGCCACCATGGTACAAAAGAAGCAACCGAAAGCCTTCTTCAGGTGATTGAAGCACATCTGCCGGAAGGAACGTTGTTTCCAATGTCAAAGTACCTGTTTTATAAGCAGTTTTCAGGGTGTAAAAATCTAGCTAATCTTCATTTCTACTGCCCAGATACTATGCTGTATCTTGGAGCTCCCAATGATGAGGACAATGACATCCTCTGTTCTGATTGTGAAAGCAGGCACACAATTTCAAACTTGACAAAAAACGGCACTTTTTTTATTACACTTGACATTGAAAGTCAGTGCCGTGACATCCTAGAGGATCCAAAAAGCTCAGTGTCGCTAAAACCAAAGAAGGTGTCGCTTGATGTTGGGGACATCACATTTAGCAAGGCCTACAATGAGTTGCCCCTGACACCAAACGACATCAGTGTCACATGGAACACTGATGGTGTACCTCTTTATGAGTCATCGAAGTTCAGTGTCTGGCCCCTGCAGCTGCAGGTGAACGAACTGCCACAGAAAGAACGAACCAACTCTGTTATGTTAGCTGGGTTATGGTTTGGAGCCCGAAAGCCCGACATGAATTGTTTTTTGAAGCCCTTTGTTGAGGAAATGAACCGCCTTACCTCGGATGGGTTCACATGGACTGCTCCAAGTGGTGACACCATGCACACCCATGTGTTCCCTGGGCCATGTTCAGTGGATACTGTAGCCAGATCCATGGTTATGAATATGACACAGTTTAATGGAGCATATGGGTGTGCATGGTGCGAACACAAAGGGGAAGTTGTTGTGAAAGGAAAAGGCCATTGCCGCGTGTACCCAGTCTCAAGTAATGAGACTATGAGAACGCATGCATCTTTTCAGATGAATGCCGAGAAAGCAGAGCGCAATGCCACACCATGCCGTGGCATTAAAGGCGTGTCTGTTCTCCTGCTCCTAGCTTTCTTTAAGTTTCCTACAGGCTTCGTAGTCGACTACATGCATGCTGTGTGTTCGGGTTTTGTGAAGTACACGACATGCATGTGGTTCGACTGCAAGTTAGCATTCCCATTTAGCATGGGAGGTAAGATCTCTGTCGTTGACAGTAGGTTGCTGAGCCTTCAACCAATTCATGAGATGTCAAGGCTCCCTCGTTCTTTGGTGCACAGGCGGTACTGGAAGTCCTCGGAATGGCGCAATTGGTTGCTGTATTTCTCTCCAGTTGTTCTTCGGGGACTTCTTCCACCTGTGTACTACAAGAACTGGGTGCAGTTCGTTTATCTTATGCATTTTCTTTTGAAGGAATCCATACCTTTAGACGAGCTTCAAAGTGTTGCAAAACAGATGAAACTTTTTCTAAAGGAATACGAAAAACTGTATGGCAAAGAACACATCACATACAATGCACACCTTCTTCTGCATCTTGTTGACTCTGCAAGAGAATGGGGACCATTGTGGAACTATTCAGCCTATTCATTTGAAAACATGAACGGTTCCATTGTCAAGCTTGTCAATGGTACGCGGTATGCACACTGGCAGATTGTAGAGAAGTACCTTATTATGTCGGCTCTGCCAAAGCTATGTAGTCGTAACACTTTTTTTCTCAACCGTCTGCTGGTCATTTAATGACAACATTGGTCAAACACTATAAGTTGAAGAAATTCGCTACATGCCTGTCTGGCTGTGTCTTTTATGGCAAATCTGAGGTATCTCCTGAAGGCATCTCCTTCAGTAAGGTTAGAATGAATGGAGTCCTGTTTTGTGTTGAGCGGCTGGACAAGTCTCGTCGGCTGAACTCTTACGTAGAGGCAGTGTGTGATGATGGAAGCCATGTTTTGGGAAGAATTGTGTCTATTTTTTCGAGAACGCAGGGCTGTCACGCGCCTGATCAATCTGGAAGCTCTGTATTATTTTATGTTCAGGAGTTCAGATGTCAGTCGGTGCTTATAAATCTCCCTATGATGACCAGAAACTTTTCTTGCGTGCAATTGACCAATCGTGTTGTGAAGGTAAATGCATTCTCAGCCAAGAAGTGTGTTGCCCTTAAAGTCGAAGGAAGTCTGTTCTTAT
>JAZHYW010010265.1:0-18566 GCA_037355805.1 Ixodes ricinus
AGACTCGTCGAGCTAATTGAAATATATAGGGTATCCCAAGTCAACAGGCTCGATCTCAAAGGGACAGTAAAAACGACGCCGGCTCGTAGCAACCTAAACTTTTCGTCAAAGGTGTATTTCACACGTCGGTTCTTCATTGTAAAATTACAAAGCGTAGCTCCTTGTCTGTAAGAAAATACGGCCAAGAAACGTGCCAGGGTCGAATAGCGGGTGGTGACGCAGACGACCAGCCGAGTGACGGGGCGCGTTTGGCCTTCGTAATGATAGATCGGGCTACCTCCTTTTCGAGACTGCTCATGACCCCCATGGAGTATTAAAATGAACATAATATTTTTGTAATGTACCTTTGGTTAAAAAATAAATGCGGAGAGTGATAGCAAAACTTGAAGTAACAAAAGAAAACGCGGTTACATAACGACGGCGCCAAAGGAGCTCTTGCTGTCGACGGATTTCGTCTGTGTGTCGTCTGCTTTCTTTCGCTGATCGGTTACATCCTCCGACGCTGCTCCGACGCTGCTCTCGAGCTAAAGAAAGCAGACGGCACACAGACGAAATCCGTCGGCAGCTAGAACCCTGTCGGCGCCGTCGTTATGCATCCGCGTTGTCTTTTATTTTTATTACTTCAAGTTTTTTCTATCTTTGTCCGAATTAGAACAAGGAGGTAGCGCCATCTATTAGTACAAGCACCAAACGCGCTCCGCCACTCGACTTGGTCGCCTGCGTCGCCGCCCGCCGTTGACCCTGGCAAGTTTTTGGCCCTGTTTTTTACAGACAGGGAGCTACGCTTTGTAATTATACAAGAAAAAAACAACCAGCGAAATACACCTTTTACAAAAAGTTTAGATTGCTACGTGCAGGCGTCGATTTCTAGGGTCAATTTTATATCGAGCCTCATGACTTGGGACACCTTATAGTATGGAGCAGTGGTGGCCATGGTGACATGGGGTTAGAGCCGCAGACAAAACTACTAAATTTCAGAGATCACAGACACCGTCGCAGCGTGTTTAGAACCTTCATCGTGCTTGGCTACCACTAACTAGTGACTAAACAAAATATTCGTGAAAAAAGATGACTCTCAAGGTTTCATCCGGCGACCAAAACCTGCTTTGTTTTTATGTCAAGGCGCAGTGTTATTTCTTGTCTGTTTTTTTTGGCCTTGTTTTATTCGAGTATAGAGGTGCGAAAGACATTCTCCTACACGATCCTGCATTGACATCTAGCGAGAATTCAGAAACTAACGTTAGCATGATAAGAAATAATATAAAGTTTTGAAGGAAAATTCTTTTCGTTTGGAGTCAGTTGCTGGCTATGGTTTCGCAACGTGTGTATGACTGTATAAAAATCGTTCGGAACATGACGAACGCAACACTGGTAAAACAGAATAAGAAATGGTATATTTTTCTTTCTGTTTTACTTCTCAATCTCATACACTATCTACATATCTACAAAGTTGGGTTACATGGGTTCTACCCAGCGGGCTGGGTGTTTTGCTTTTGCGTGTTTATCGGAGATTGAGGCGTATGATGGATGGGTCAAGGCGACGGAATGACATTTTAATTGTGCGTCGTCTGATGTTGTGCAGGACAAAACAGCGACGTCTATGACGTGGACAGAGAGTGCAAAGACCGAATTATAAACGTTTTGGGGTGCTGACCTTGGTCCAAGGGTAACCTCTAATGCTAATGCCCTAAATATAATCATACACGTTTATACTTAGGGCCTCAGGTTATTTCTTGTATTTTATGGCGTTCATATTCAAGTTTTTATACGGGGGAATCGCTGCGTGTCGAAATACAGTAAACGATAAGTAGAAAAATAAAAAAGCAATAAATATTCTGTTAACTTTTGTCACATTAATCTTTGACGGGCGTCGTGAACCTAAATATTCGTAATAATACTTCAACAGACAGCTTTGCTCAGAAGTGGAGAATGCAACCTTTCCACCGGCCTAACTAAATATTTTAATTTGCAGAATATGTTCGAAGGTAGCTACAGATCAACATTAATTAAAAAAACAGGAAAAAAACTGCAGAACAGAAAAAAGAACACCGTGAGCAGATATCTGATTTAACTAAAATTTAACAAGAAAAAAAAAACTAATGTTAAGCGATTTTAATGTTGAGTAACACCGTCGCAAAATATTCAAGGGCATAGTTCAAACATGTTTCACAAGCGCTTACAACGTTAATTTAAATTTAATTATTGCTTATTCCAGTCGCGTTTTTAATTTCATTAATCTATACTAAACCTTTAGGGAACCAAAATAATGTAATACAGGACGCACAACGAAATCATGGCAGCGTTCTGCGGCGAGTGCATGAATCAAAAGGCAGACACTTCGGATGCAGACCAAACTGATAATGGAAACAATCCATCCGATTCAGAAGGCACAAAAATGAAAGAAACCACATGAGAAAAGCAAATAAATAAACGGGAGCTATCTCGACGCTGGAACGCAAGCTGTTGCGTATTAACAGACTCTCATCGCACAAGCCCGCAGAGCAAATGAATTCCGAAGGAGTACGAGCGAAAAGATAATAAAGAAAACGAAATCACGAGAGCGCAAGGGCAAAGTCAAGAAGACATCTCGTTTCGAGTGTTCAGGTTAGTTCCTGCAATTCCTTTCGTTCCACCTGAAAGAACACTCGTTCAGTTTTATCCGAAGCTGAACCGCGCAGAAAGCTATATGGGTCTCAACTCGGCTAATCGCTTGAAGCCAGTCTTAGTGCGTTTTTATAGCTCGCCCGGTTGATCAATCACTTCAGCCGATGAAACGCGGAGGTGCACCTATCAATCTTGAGGTGTCTGGATCAATTTACTATCGCTATGGAGAATACAGTGTCGGATCTTTTTCGAGTTTGTATTCTCCTTGCCTTCCGCCGTGGTCCAACAGAAAGCTAAAAAGAGTTCGGAACCTGAGGGCCCAGAGTCTTCGATATCGATCCGAACCGCCTGAGTCTTAAGCAAGGCTCGGGTGACCAAGTCGTTAATCGAAAAGAAAAACTAGAGGGAAAGATAAGGGGGGTGGGGAGGCGAGGGGAAGGTGGATGGGACGCTGCGGGTACAGCGGTAACCCTAATATTTGCTCAAAAGGAATACTAGGCGGAATAATTGCTTCCGGCGGTTCTAATTGGAAGAACACTTCTCTGGTTTTTCTCCATTGTATAAGATTATGAACTTATGTAGAAGAACGTCGGTAGTTCGAGCTTTTTGCGTAGCTGCTTGCCGCGATAGGGTTTCGTAATTCGTGCGTTTGGGGTCGAAGAAGACCAGTCTGTCCATTGCTAAACCTTGAGGAGTGGGACACGGTTAAGACTCTACGGCTCTGTGGTCTGTGTCGATAGAACCGATGATCAATAACGCTTACAGAAATGCGCTGGTTAAGCGCTTTTAAGGCTCTAATGTACTACTTGTTGTGCTGGTCTCGTTGTATTTGCTTCAGTTCAGAACCACAGGGTGTCCTGTCAGCTTACGTCTTAAAAATGTCCTAACGTCTCCAGTATTTTTTTTTTACTGTTTCAATTACATTTTTAATTATTGCAAAAAGAAAGAACACACCTAGAATGAGGTTTAAAGTTTTCCAACGTCAATTCTTCATTTGAATTATAATTATTTTTTATTACAAGGATCAGAAGTTGAACGCTGGCTTGTGCGGTACTGATGTTGTCACAGAGCTATTGTTTCTTATTACCCTCTGCTTGGTAATCAATAAAGCCGTCCATGTGGGAAACCTCAGTGAAGAACCCTGATAGTACAGAAATGTCACAGAGTATAATGGAGTGTTGGAAGCTTGTTGTGTCCAAGGATGGTCTTACACAGGGCATGGGGCAAACCGTTTCTGGGGATAACAATCAGAGAGGATAAGATCCACAGTAAAACGATGAGACATGCTCCGATAACACGCGCTTTGCAACATCACTCGTCAAATTGTGCTACAGTCACCCACGAAAATGATTGTAGATGTCTACCTACGTAAGCTCTCGGGAGCCCCGAGGCAGGTGAAGCTTGCAGCCTACAAAAGTTCGGTCAGACCTTGTCTAGAGTATGCTTCATGTTCATGGGACCCCACACTACAAAGATCATATCTAAACTTGAAAGAGTGCAGAGGACTGCACTCCGATTTATTTGCAACCGGTATAGAAGAACGGACAGCGTGAATGAAATGATCAGTTTTCTTGGACTTGAAGCGCTTCAAATCCGAAGCTTAGAAAAGAGGTTAAAACTTCTGTACTTGATATATAATGATTTAAATCACCTAAAACAGTTCCCTGACGTAACCTGAGTATCGCGCGCAAATACTCGTTTTAACAATGGCAAAATGGTTCGGGAGTTTCGTGCGCATAAGGATACGTTTAAGTTTTCGTTTTTCCCAGGACAATTACCGCATGGAACCAGCCGCCAAAAGATGTAGTAGAAAGTGCCAGTGTCGAAGAATTTATTTCAAATTGGAAAGTTATGCTCATGTGATGGTTTTGTAATGTTTTTGTTGTTGATTTGTTTCTTTCAAGTTTACTTTGTTCTTAAGTCTTGCAGCTGGTATTGATGTCTTCTCGGTGTTGTATATCATGCTTATATTGGGATGCTCACTCCTGCTTGGACTCTAACATGAGTCTGCAGTATTTATAAATAAATAAAAAAAATGTTTTCCCTTTTCAGAATTAACTATTTAATGACCAGCAAACGCACTTGGGTTTCAAAGTGTCGACATATAAAAATGAACAACACGCGTTGATATATCCCTGGCAGGCTATCTTTGTCAGGCGAACCAAAGCCTCACAGGTTGTTTGTTAGCCTTTTGCATTGGCCTCTTTTGTCGACCCTGTCCAAAAGAAAGAAAAGAAAGCAAAAAATCAAATTAACGCGTTGAAAAACAAGATATACAAGTCTCGGCATCTGTCACGAACAGAGCGGTAATATTGTTATCTCTTGCAATATGGTGGGACCTGAAAAAAACAATTAATAAAATCATGCTTCATGAGCACTGTTAATTACTACGTTGCAAACAATAGATCAAGCGTTTTCGGGCAATATCAGAATGGTGGTCAAAATACTATGGCGGTAAATACATGCAATCTCAGTGTTATTCACAAATCAAACTTTCCATAGGGAACACTAAACCTTTTTTTTCTGTCTTCTTTCATTCCCTTCTCTTTTTTTTATTGCGGAGAAAAGAGGGGATTAGTTGTTTTTCTGTGTCATAACAACAGTTTTTTTACTCGTACCAGTCAGTGGCAACTGCAATTAACATCTACTTAACGCAGTGGACGAAACGTACTTTTAAGAAAAGCGTCCACCAAATTCCTCTAGAGTACAAACATAATGCTGGCATAACGAAATAGAATATCACAGGGGTCGACCGACAAAATGATGAGTGGGTTTTCGACCCGCAAAAATAAACTACGAATTGCAGAACGCTGAAACTCCGTGAGAACTTAATGCTAGTGGTATTGACAAAATGCAAAACGTTGAGAATATGATCCTACCTAAATAAAAAAAAATAAAAAAAGAAGAAAATGTTTTTTTTTTCAAGCAAGCTGTGGTTTACTTTAGCCTAATACCTATCAAACCAAGAAATAACAGAGTGGGCGCCCGTAGCGTTTATTTTCGAGATATAAACTTGTCAGAAATACAACGAACAATATAGTCTTTATCAACGTTAAACTTTGTATACTTCAATAATTGCTACAGGGGTCCAAATTATTTTCTTTTTGCTTGAAAGGCTGTAGAAGCAACCTATCAAGCCCTTCCCGCCACCATGCCGAGCGCAGACGTCGCTTAATTCTCACTGAGCTGATTTATCTTCGACGTCCTATTTCAGTCATACTTTGGATTTTGCCACTTTGTATGATGCACCGCTACCACACAATATATAAAGAAAATTCTAATTCTACATAAAAAAGGGTGGTTGCAAACGTATACTTTTCTTATAACATAGGCGCATTGTTCACCCAGTTTAAGATTGTTCGATTAACATAACTGTATGAATGTCTCATTTTCCTTTCATATAAGGCTGCACTAAAAAACGACCGCAGTTACCTTTTTCACACTACAAATTTATTTCAAAATATCCACACAAATCTCACGCGTCTGTGTGAGCAATGACATACTCCCACTCCCCGCACAAACCACGGACTCGCGTCGATTCATTGCGTTCTACCATCTTTACTAAACAAGCTAAGTGATATAGCAAATCTATACTACTATTTGGAATTAAATATCTTAATAAATTCACTGTCTGCTTTGTAAGCATTGTTTTAATTGTATTTCAATTGTCATGTGTTCAATCTGAATGTTTTCGATTTTTAGTTAAAAACAACAAAACTCTTGTAATGGTCTTTTATGTGTGTATGAGGTCGGTGAGTTATGCACGCAGAAAAGTGCTTTTGTAAAATTACAGTCACTCTAAAAAAAGCCCGTGCGTCCACTTTTTTGCACAACACTCGGAGAGCCAATCATCGCAACTTACGGAGGCAGCTCAGCGAATGACGATGCCGAAACATATGCATTTTTTAGAGTGTATATTCAGCAGCCGCTGAGCGTTGATAGTTGCCACTCTGGAGATAGGGCCCCGTCAAGTCGCTCTTGTTTTAGCTTTTTGCCCTAGTTGCCTTCGTTCTTATAGAAATAAGAAAATAAAGCATTCATTCATTTATTCATAAATAAACTTAAAGGGTCATGAAACGCTTTTCCAACTTTTTCCTGTTTGGCTTTCCTCCTCAACTCATAAATCGAGCATTCCACCAAACAGTTCAAGAAGACGAAAAGAGGGGAAGCCCCTCTTGCTCGGACTCTCGTTTGTCTAATCCGAAACATCCATTCTCCCCCTAGAAGATTAGCCCGTCGCTCAAAATTCAGACAAAAGTTGCTTTCCCCACCCCGTTCACCCCGAAGCTGACAGTGCTGTGGAAGCTACGTGCTCCTTGGGCCAGCCACACTTTTGCCACGTGATGACGCTCCTTCGCGCATACGCACGCGCAGAGAATGAGGTCAGGTGATGAAAGGGAGGCGACTGGTTGGTCCGGCAAGCGCGTACCTTCCACCACAATGTCAGCTTAGGGGTGAAGGGTTGAAGTGAGGTCCGGCTTCGTGTGACGTCAGTTTGGACCCGGTAACGCGCTTTTGGGACCGCGGATGTATCACAGTGAAAAGGCAAAGAGCTTACGAGGGGGAGGAGGTACGAAATAGTCCGCTGTGTTTTCAAATTTTCGCCCTGAAAGTCAGGCTTTTGACTTTCTACTTTTTTTCTTTTGGCCCACCGAACGACGTGCTATTAGTAAAATCCCAATCTAAAATGATTCATCCCAGCCCAAAATTCGTTTCATGGGACCTTTAAATGACGTCGGCTCACAAAAATTTGTTTTCTAGTATTTGTTTTTTTGATCCAGGAAAATTTATGTTCCCATCTTTCGGAATTGGTCACCACCTCTAGCGCCACGTTTTCACGGAGTTTGTGCTTTCTGCGATGCGTTCAGTTTATTTTTAGGGGCCAGTGTTTAGGAGCTTTCTCGATGGGGACCTGTATAACAGCACGCCATCTTCGCAAACTTTGCAAAACAGACGATAACACTTCACACACCCGGCATGCACCGCTCCTACCACGACTTTCTTCATCTTATCCTATCTACGTGCAGCTCAGGATTGAGTCCCTCCGAACGAAACTTACTTTCGGCGCAGATTATCCGCACCACTTCGAGACGAGTGCGTTCATTCCGGCCACCAAGCCAATAAAGAAGACGCGTGCCCACCGCCCAAAGAGGTATCCGGTCAAACCCACGAAAAATAAGAGCAGCGGCCCATCCAAGGGGCTTCGACCCATTCAGGAGAAAAGCTCTTCGTACCTGAAGTCGCACGAAGCCTCTCTCTCGAGAAGCCCCCATTGAGCAACACGTTTGCAATCGCACGGAATGAGCCGCCGACTGGCTCATACTTCGCACGTGAGGGCCCTGTAAGTGTGTGTCACAGGTGTCGCTGAGCGAACGTGGCCAATGTTTTCTCCAAGCGAGGATACACGAAGCTGCCAGGTCGGAGCTCGTAGTTCGGGGTGGTGAAGAATAGCTCACCGGAGATAAGCTCACCAAAAACAAATCTCACTGCACACCTTAAATAAATATAGAATTCAGTGTGACCTTTTCTCCGGGTCTGTCGAAAGACTCGTGAACTTTTCTCCGGACCCTCACGAAAAATGATTGAGCTTTTGCTGCGGTGAGATTGTCTTCGGTGACCGTTTCTCCCGTGATCATTTCTTCGGTATTTCGTATCTTGCATATGACTGTTCCCTGAAAGACGTGCATTTGTTCGGGGCATTGAGAGCGCGCGCTTAACCGACATTGCTGCAACCTTAACAAAAACAAATAATAGTCGCGTTTTTTTGTTTTTTTTTTAAGGCAGAGGGAGTGCCACGCGAACATTTGTTGAAGTCGATATATGTACACTTCGTCAGTGAAGCTCTACAGCCTACACCGATTCAATAAAAAAACAACGTAAGTCAACTTTATCGATACTGGAGTCACACCGTGAAATGCGCGCTCGCTCAAAGCGCCGTGGAGGTGGCATGACGGTACGAGTCAGTAGATACTCCTTCAGGCGTACTTCCAGTTAGAAGTAATGTGTTCTTTCTTCTTTCACAGCTGAATCAACGCATAACACGCGCCAGATTTGCTCTGGAATAGTTTTCTTGTTGGCAGCATGTGTCATGTTTCGTGCCATTGGTGCGAATGTAGATACTTTTCCTCAGGTCGTGCATCCTGGGAGAGTGCTGTGACTGAGAGTTACAGGTGATTATACTGCACCGTGCTTCTACAGGTCAAGTTACTGGGCTAAACCGTAGGGCCTCGTGACTGTCATGCCCGTAATACCTAGTTAATGTTGTGACCGTGATGCAAGACAACGGTAATTAGTACCGGCATCAAAAATTTGCGGTCAATTTCAGTACTTTGACGGGATTATTTTTTACAGTGTATATCGATTCGGTAAAGAAACACCGCAGTCAATTTATATATTTAGTCAACGTGGTTCGGTCTTTCTAAGAGACCGAGAAAGCTATACTCGGGGAGAACTTCTTCAGGCGTTTCCGAAGAAGTAATGGCCACGCGAGCACAGCTCGGATCAGCGCTCAATGAGCGCCAGCGCACGGGTATTTACGGCTTTGGCTTCATTGCCAAGAAAAGTTTGTCCCAAAGTATACGATATTTTCCCAACGAAACATAGAAGAGTTTTGTACTAGACAGAAACAAGTGATTATAATGCAAAGTGTTTTTAAATATGTTATAAACTAATAAATAAACAAGCCTTTTACGTTTGTTCAGATGGAGGCTTAGGGAGGGCTAGAGGGAAACAAAAATTGCACAGGACGAGGACGGAACAGGGGGACACCAAGGACGACAGAGCCCTTTGTATTTCTCTTTTGGGAGTCCCATGTTGTGTCCCCGCCCTATTGCGCTGGTATTTCTTACTATAAAACATTTACACCTGATATTCAAAGAAGATGCGCTCTACACATAATAGACATACTCCTACATTACCCAGGCATCAAGGAGAATGATGAGAATGTAAGTACACACCCTGCACGCGCTTGCCTCGCCCCGTATAAATGATTCGAAGTAAATAACCAACATAAGGTGTTGACGAACACGTGTGCAAGAGGCCATTTGTTTTAGGCTTTTGCTTTAGAACAGTTACTTCTGCAGACGCCAACACCTGCAGCGCGTGTAACTACACTCGCAGCTTGTTCCAATTGGCACTTGGGTGATTTAGCGAAAGGTCTATTTCCGTTAAATGCCAACAAAAACTACGCATCATTGCATCTTCACGACCACGGTGCCAATATGTACAATCATTGGCTGCTTTTACGTAGGTGTGACCATAACGCACCGAATCAAGATTCGATAGATGATTGGGTAGAAGAGAAAGTGAGAGGAGGATTGGGTGCGCGTGATTGGTCTCCTCTCGATTCGATGCGCTTCAGTCGCATCCATGCACGCGTAACCCTTGTTAGCAATGCATACGTTCGATCATTTTCGAGGGAACATTGCCCAGAGCTATCAACCCGTAAAGATTTGTCGATCAAGAAAGGAATGGTACAGCTGAGTGTACCAAAGTAATTTAAGCTCGGGTGGCCAGCGTTGAAACCGCAATGTGCCTCTCCAGTCGCACGGAATTGGAGGCCTGGGTTTCGCCGATAACGATGCACGCATGTGCGTGTGTTACAGCGCACATTCATCCTAGCAACTCCTACTAAACTACCCGTGGACTGAGCCTGGCTAAGGGGCCAGACGGGAATTAGCTCCAGACGCGTGCATGCGTGTGAGTTTCATTTCAGAGAAGCAACATTTTGTTGCGAGAGTTTGGTACGCGCAGAGCCAGTTTTGCGGGCGTCATTTTATTATTTTTTTTCCAACTTTTTCTTGACTTTAGGTTATCACGGCGGACAACATGAACGGGTGAGTGTACACAAAGAAAGCTTGGACACATGGAAGCAAATAACAAACAAAATATCGACTGCTATTTGAAGGTCGTAGGAAATAATATTTAATTAAAATTTGAGGATACACGGAGTCGCAACAGCTTGTGAAATTATTTGAAGAGGTTTATAATACATAGAATGACAATAATATTCACCGGAAAAAATAAAAATATTTACTCGAAAAGTAATAAACTATTCAGAATATAGCAATATTACAACCTTCATGCAGTTCTTACATTTAAGGAGCTGAGTAGTGTTTGTATTAATTCATCAATATCAAGCTTATTGTCCTCTCAGGGACGCCACGCATCAGCTGGAACGCAGGAGTAGCGACTCTATAACAAGGGTCGCGTCTCTCATAGTTTCAGACGCCTTGGACGTCTTTGGAAACTGTTCCATGTGGTTTCTTTTGTGTTAGAGCGCTTCTACATGTTTCGTCTGCTGGACCATAGACAGGCCTGGAAACCGTTAATCCTTTAATCAGATCATACTCACCATTTGTTATTTCCAGTATGGCTACCTACTAATGAGTTTTGTGTGTCTGCATATTGTTTGTCCCGCTTTTCTTTAGACATTGTTAACAATTCCTATCGCTTGTATTCAACCCTTGACTTCACAGCGTCTTGTTTCAATCGCCTGGCACACGCTGGAATAGGAAGCTGCCTCTACGTGTTTGCTATCGACCAGAATAACTTTTTTGTCGCCGTGGAAGTTGAGAACAGCTTGAAACAAAATTGCCATTCAACACATATTTTCCTATTATTGATAAATTTAGATAGCAATTGCCCTGAAACCGCTCAATCGTATCTATACAGAACCGAGCTCACATAAAAAAAATAATTCTAGGCATATTATATTTTCAGAAAAGAATATGGAGTATATTTGCCTCGAGATCCAACCGTGTCGCCGGCTGTCGGCCGAAATTGGTAACATGCGAAAACGGGGATACCGCCATGCATCGTCGGCTAGGGCCGCACATTCCGAAGCATGGGTCTGGACGACGCAAGCCTGTTTCCGGCTGAGCGGGACCCTCCCTACTAAATGCTTATTATTTTTGTTGTTGGTTCTTCTTACTAAAGGTTGTGTTGTATCGTCTCACACGAGTGAAAATTCAGCGAAGTGATACATATTAAGTCGGATGCTTTCATAATCTTAGTGCCGTGGTTTGTAGAACGGCTTGTCCAGAATATTTTTGTTATATCGCACAAACCATAGCTTTCATAAAACGTTGTATGTTGATTGGAGTTGGGGGTTGATTAAAAAAAGTAGCCCGACTGATCGCCAGCCTTTAATAAACTAGTCAATTGATAAATCCGTTAGTTGATATTTATTCAGTCACATTACACAAAAGACCTTAAAACTACGCAATTTTTACTATCTTTACTATGTCATGAATTGCATATTGCAATCCCATTTCAAACTTCACTTTGTGAAGGCTACGGAAATATGAACGCGGGAAGCCTTCTAAAGTGAAATCATATTTCAGTTAATATTTAAGCAGTATAATCACGATTATAATGCAGTTAATGCAAAGGTGTAAGCGAGCTTGACAAGAAATACAATAATAATTCCTGGAGAAGAAGAACAAAGGGGACAAAGGACAAACACAAAACTCCTTTGACCTTTGTCCCCTTTGTTCCCCTTCTCCAGAGATTAATATTGCCATTCTTGTACAGCTCGCTTGCACCTTTGCATTGATTGCATTATAATCATAGCCTTAAAATGCAGGCCGTTCATCCTTGTTGGTGTTCGACTGGTGGCCGCTGATAAAACCCGTTTGCTCTACTGACTTCTCACTCCTGGTTAGCTCAGTTGGTAGAGCGCTCCGCTGGAAGTGGAGAGGTCCCTGGTTCGATACAAGGAACAGGCGGATTTTTTCCAGTCACTGAGCTGTATTTGGAGATTTGTGTTTGACCTTTGTCCACTTTGTTCCCCTTTTCTAGGGATTATTATTGTTATTGTTATAGTATAATCACCCTCGATGACAATCACAGGCATGCTGAAGTGGTTTAACGTGCAAGCTTGTGTCCTAAAAGAAACAAACACGTCAAAAAAATAAAAGCAGGCATTTTTTACTTTTTTCTTTAACTTTCACCGGCACAAAACTCCGATTTAACGGCAAAAAAATATTATCGCAATTAAGGCGTTACTTGATTATTCTGAAGGCGAATCGATGAACTGCCCAGTCCTGATATGCGTGAGGTTAGGACGTAGGATTATTGGAGTCTCGTGAGAGTCGCTAGCCCTCATCAGTAAAAGAGTGTCGCTGCGGCCGATGCTGTCTGTGTCGTGGTGCGGGTCATTTAAATTGGGGAGTCTACTACGTTTGAATAGAAGATGATATAGTCAGAAATTTATGATAATAACCTCTCGACATCCGAGGCCCTCCCCGAGGTGATTGAAGCGGGTGAACCCGCACTACCGAGTAGAGCATCTAATAACACTCACGCTTCTGCTTTGCTCGGTTACACTTGTCAATTCCACTCTTGGAAGATATATTAAAACAGTTTGTTTCACTTGTCTCAGTTGTCCTGTCAACGAACAGTTTGCGGATCGTAATTAGAAGAGGCACTCTCTCCTCATCGCAAAGTAGTAGAATTGTTCTGACTCCGAAAAACGTACCCACGCAATGGCACGGTAAATGGAAACATTGACTGCAGCGGAGCTTTCTTACTGATAGAAGCTAGCAATAGCAAAGGCAATTTCATATACATCACTAACTTTTCTCAATGCGAAATATTTATATTACTGCAAAAGCTAAAAGTTACAACCTGCGATTCCACAACCTACAGCACCAGGATTATGCAAATATCCGGGGTTGAAGTTCCTTGTTTTGTTGAATTTCCACGCCAATGAATCGATACATCTCTTTAAAAAAATTAATAAAAATAGTGCAGTTTACCCGTAAACGAGCGTCCGTCGTGGTGATCCATGCTTTTTAACGTTTGCCTAGAGCAGACGACGGATCCACAAGAGCGATTATATGAATGTAGGCCGTACGCTAGTAACACGATTCGATCTTCACTGAAACACCGAACGAACGTAGCTCACGCCATTTTCCTCTCAAATTGTTTTCCCACCGATACTATGCGACAAAATGAACGCAAGAATCTACACCGTCTCGTGCGCGAACTTGGATGAGCCTATAGGGCGGCCATGCTTCTGTCCCAGCTTTGATGATAATTATAGCACGACAGTAGCGCCAGCTCTAAATCGATCTAGAGGTCAGTAGTCGAGTGTACGGGTAAAATCCTGCTTTTACTCTTATTCGTCTCGTAAATAAAATATCGTCGAGAAGACTTGGGTAGTCGATCCTGTTTATACTTATTACAAAATAAGTATGGCACGGGTTAAGAAAATAAACGCACAAACAAAAGGCAAACTGCTTTTCTCGAAGATAAAATGCGCATGTATAACATTTCGTCCGGACATTCCTTGGAAAAAAAACACAAAACAAGCCTTGCAAAAAAAAAAGAAAGATCCGCTTTTTTAATTTTGTGTTTAATGTTTAAAAAGTGCGACGGACAGTCCTTTTGTTTTTGCCGGTCACAAAAGGACGAATATCGCCCGGTACAAACAACTTCGTTTTATTCTTTAATTTGTTTTCTTCAGAATACACAGAAAGAATAAAAACACATAAAGGACGAACACAGACACACACAGTTCTTTCAATGAGCAACGAACATTTATGAAATGCCCATGACGCTACGACCGTGAAGTTCACGGTCGTAGCGTCATGGACATTTCATAAATGTTCGTTGCTCATTGAAAGAACAGTGTGTGTCTGTGTTCGTCCTTTATGTGTTTTATTCTTTCTATGTATTCTGTAGTTTTCAACGCGCTCTGCTTCGTGTACTTCATGTTGTTTTCTTCTTTCGATCGGTTATGTTTCAAAATTCACCTTGTGAACAGGAATTATCGGAGCCACTGCATGTGATCTGAGACGCGCTCGGGGCGTCAAGACCAACAGAACGGTGAGTTAGATCGGCACAGACATGTCGTTTCGTACTGACATTACTTTTTTACGCTGTCTTAGTTACTGCCTCCAACATGTTTGTTGAACTTTTTTTTCCAGAATGTGCGGATTGACTGAGATTTTGCGAGCATGACGTCCTCACGCTCCGTCTTTAGTAAAAAATAACACTGGGACAGTTTTTGGGAACAGTTTCATAGATTGCACTGATCAAAAACTCCCTCTAGCATTTACCAAAAAAACGCGCAGCTTTTTTTGAAAGTATTGTAGCCTTCTACCGTTTACGAATAATGAATAGTGATGCTGCTCCGTGCTCTCGGAAAATTTTCAGGTTTCTTGCGGTGTCCCGTAAATAAACTGCAGCAATAGCTTTGGTTGCACTCATCCGTGCACATAATACATATGATCCCAAGACACAAAGTCATTCTCCACCGCCATTAAAATTTTATTAGCGCAGGACACGCATTATATTGACGAGAATAAAAGTAGCAGATGCATGCGAAACTGAAAATAAACATTTAATAAAAAAACCATATATACAAACTATAAAAAAGGCTCGAGATACACCTAAGCACTTCTTATGAGTTGTGAATGCGAAAGCATGCAAGCCGCTCGTCCGCTCCCTTATTTCGTCTGCTGCGTACTTTTCGTCGACGCTCAGCGCGCGCGCTCTCCTCGGCGCCCTGACCTTGGACGCTCCGTGTTAACGGCGCGCTGACGGACACGCAGCGCCTTGGGGTGAGCGGTCGTTGAAACTGACGCGCAGCGGCCAATGGGAGCCTCTTCGACGCGCGCCAGCCAATGGGACCGAAGCCAAAATTCATCAGCTTTACTCCGCTTCTTTGGGATCGGGGAAACTAGGAGCCGTTGTCTTGGCTTTTCGCGTGATTTCATAGCTGGGAGCTGGCTTCACTCGGAGAAAGGATTTAAGGTGCCGTTTGGCGCGGCTCGCTCCATGAGACAGTTAATGCTTTCGCATTAAAATACATTGTGCGACGGCGTTGACAGAGTGACTTACCCGATGTTTCCAGTCACAACCTTTTTTATTACGTCTAGTGGTCTAGAACATTCTGAAGAGGAATAAGCGATCTGCAACAGGATTTCACTGGAAATTTCTAGAAAACCGCTAAAAACTAAATAAAGAGCTAGGCTTCTTGGGTTCGAAACCGGTGCCTTCGCGTGGAAGCCGCGCGCGATGCAAACTCGACGATTATTACGCGACGTGACGTTACGTGACAAATACCCAAGTCAGCAGCTCGAATACTTTTTGTCACGGCGCTTCGATGTGTACAAGCCATCGGACGTGGTTTGGAGAGTTTTGTATTGTTAATGCGAAAGCATTAAGCGTCTCATGGAGCGAGCTCACGTTATCAGTTTGAGGCGCTCAAACGGCTCCTGGTTTCCGCGATCCCAATAGGAGCGATTCGCCTTCGGTTCCATTGGCTGGCGCGCGTCGACGGGGCTCCCATTGGCCGCTGCGCCATGGCCTCCGAGATCCCGAAGCGCGCGGGCGCTGGTACGCAGCAGACGAAAAATGGAGCGGACGAGCGGCTTGCATGCTTTCACATTCACAACTCATAAGAAATGCTTAGGTGTACCTCGTACTTTTTGCTTCTTTTGAATTATTTAATGTTTAATAGATAGTGGTGAATGATTGTCGTCGTGACCCAAAATGTCCTCGCTAAACTAAGCGTGCCAAACCCCTATATGAAAAACTCTCATGTGTAAAATCTCGTTAACACCGGCTTTCGCCATCAACAAAAAAGACAAAAATGAAAGAAAAAATTGCGCCAAACTACAAAGATGGAGGAAATGCCATTACTAGGCGAAGGTCATACGTTCTGCGGAGATCCAGCACATGCTTCAGACGGGGTTTTCAGCAAACAATCTTCTTGTTCAACACAAAGACTTGGTGCTCTAAAGAGCGGTTGTAAGTGCCGTACTCCAGATGCCTGACGTCAGCGAACCCGCACAAGCTGACAGGCGAACATACGTCCAGCTCGTATCCTAAGGAAGCACAGTGGACTACGAGAAGCGTTTCGACGCTATGAGTGACCTCGTACGATACACAGAAATTACCGCACAACAGAGCATCGCACCTCGCAAGAAGGATTGATGATGACTGATGATTGATGATGATGGATGATGATTGATGATGATGACAATGATTGATGATGATGATCGATGATGATGATTGATGATGAATAATTATGATGATTGACGGATGATGATTGATGGATGATGGATGATGATTGATGGAAGATGGATCATGATGATGACAGTGGATGATGATGATGATGATGGTGATTATAGTAAGATGGTAGAATTACTGTAGTTTGATTCAATTAAGATCATGGCTTGGTTTTCGGGAAATGTCAGTAGCGTCAACACGAAGAAAACGCAACTAATGGCTTTTCTAGTCCACTAAAGAGTAATTTTAAATAAGCCAATACTTCTGCATGCTTCAAACTGTGCTTCTTGTGAATGTGTGCCAATAGACTACGTGAACACTATAAAATACTCAGAAATTTATTTTGACTCTGATTTATCGTGTAATTCCCATCCTTTCGACACCTCGAAGAAGCTGCGAGCTACATTCCGCACCCTCTACTATATAAGAACATTCATCTCGATGTGCAACCCGAAGACTCATTGTGCACGCACTCGTTTATAGTGTGCTTCGTTGGGGAATTACCTTGTTCGGGAAGTGCACGAACCTATTAGAAACTAAAGCGAATTCTCGCCTAAAGGGCATCTTGCATAGCGTGGCATACGGCTCCAATATTCAAACATCCGATAACATCTTTGACGATCTTTCCTTACCATCCTTTCGAGCCCTATTTATGCATACCGTTATACTCCGACATTACTTTGATAATACCTTCAAGGTTCCCATTGTGGTATGTCGTGATCTTACGGAAAGTGGCACCATATGCCACGCCGCGAATCAACACGCATTTTGGGAATTGCATTCGGAGTTATTATGTTCCACACACCTTTAACAACCTCCCATCTGTGCTGTGTGATATCACTTCTCGTGGAAAGATAAAAAGAAAACTGAAGACTATTTGCTCGTCCATAGGATAATAGTGCAAACCTTCAAGACTTTTGTAATGATATTGTACTCTACAATTCGTCTACAAAGATATTTACCTTGTCGTGTTTTTGACTTCCTGTAGCTCCTTCGTTTTTTTGTTTTTTTTCTTTGTTAGAGCGCAGCTTTTAGGCGTCCGTTTCCGGCTTGAGCGGCGTCGGCGTCGGCATAACCGCGAGCCTCCCCCCCCCTCCAGGACCTCGTGAGGACCTCGGGCGGACCTTGGGTTCCTTCGGGAGGACCTCAGGATGACCTCGGGTTCTTTCCGGAGGACCCCCGAGGACCTCTAGTTCCTTCGAGGAGGACCTCGGATACCTTCGGTGACCTCGGGGAGGGGGGGTCACGTGATCTTGGGGGGTTCACGTGGCCCCCCGAGGTCACGCGACCCCCTCCCCGAGGTGACGTGACCCCCCTCCCCGAGGTCACGTGACCCTCCCCCCCCCTGAGGTCAGATGACCCCCCCTCAGTACCCTTCCTCCTCCTCCTCAAGAGCTGCGCTCTAATTCGGCATTACAGGGAGTTGTAAACGGCTTTCACTTTTTTTTAACGTTAAGTGCGCTTTTTGTAAAAAATTTGCTGGGATGTAGTTTTACAAGCCTTTACGACTTTGATGGTTGAAATTATACTTTTAGGACAGGCCAGAGCACGTTTAGTGAGCCCTCAGATGTTGGCATCAATCTCAGATAAAGGAAAGTTGTGGATCTGTTGTAAGCGAGCACCTAAAAATGTTAAACTACGAGCAGAGTTTCGTGCGACTAGAAACAGGCTGAAGGGCCTTGTTCGATCTGCCAAACGGATTTCTTTCTAAGGAAAGTTCTCGGAAGGTCGTTCGAATATCGCGCAACCCTGGCCCCTATAGTAAATGGACATCGAGGCTATGAATGCCAGCGCTCTCTTGATGACGTAATAGTTAAAAGTTTTGG
Source organism: Ixodes ricinus (assembly GCA_037355805.1). Classification (NCBI taxonomy): domain Eukaryota; kingdom Metazoa; phylum Arthropoda; class Arachnida; order Ixodida; family Ixodidae; genus Ixodes; species Ixodes ricinus. The sequence continues at coordinate 18,453 of JAZHYW010010265.1, forward strand.
AGATAATATTTCAAATGTTGTAGAAAACTTTAACCCCTTTTCTGAAACTTCATCTGAGCAATCAGTAAGTGTGCTTCACTGCCCGTCAAGGAGGTGACCTTGAATGATGCAAAT
>JAZHYW010010266.1:0-25637 GCA_037355805.1 Ixodes ricinus
ATTTCCCCGTTGCCTTTTCTTCCCTGTTACTAATCACCTTATTATCTTCGTAAATGTTCCTTAATATTGCTGTTGGTCCTTCATCTAGGTTTAAGCTCTCCACTATGTCCCACAGATTCGCTTTGGTTCACATTGTCATACGCACCCTTGATATCCAGAAATGCCAGCCAGAGCTGTCTGCTTTCTTTTTGCGCTACTTCTGTACACTGTGTTAGAAAAATATATTGTCCTCCAACCTTCTTTGTTTCCGAAACCCGTTCTGTAACTCGCCCAGTATGCCCTCGCAATCTGCCCATTCCTCCAGTCTGTTTTTTATAATCAGCATTACCAACCGCTGCGGCATACCGCGTTCCGTATGCCACCGCGACATCTATCGTAAGGTGGAGGTACCTACAGGAAGCCAGAAGGGGGACGCAATCCGGTCGCACCGCTGCGGCAGGCTTCAGTGGTCGTTTTCCACCTATCTATCTTATCTTATCTTCATCAAGTAAAAAAGAGAAAATATATTCTTTTTAATTTTTTTATTGGTGTTTTGGCATTTTGGATGGTAGTAAGGTAGGATCATTTAAATTTATCGAAGCGTGGGCAATGCAGGAGAGTGCGTTCGATGTTCCAAAGTATTGCATCCGATAAAATTTCAGATACTGTAAATGCACATGTTGGCAAACAATTGTCTCATGTTTTAGGAGCATGTGGAACGGCCGAAAGTAGCAGAAATAACATGTGAAGCCGTGCCTTGAGAAAAAGAGATTTCTGCATTTGTCTTGTTGGGAAAATTATTGGCATCAGCGAAGACGTGAGGGCTGAAAATTTTTTTAACGCGTTTGCATTGATTCGTTGACTGAATAGGGAGGATTATTTCGTACTGTGCATCGGCATGCGACGCTAAAAACACAATACTCATAGAGCTTCCACGTACAACGCCGTTGCACCGTGCTGGTTGTGATTTGCCGCACTAAAAAAAAAAAAAGAAAGGAAAACAAAATTGTCGAAGGAGCAAAGTGTGTGTGGGGCTGAAGGTGCACGCTCAGCTTGGCAAAGGTCTCCGCATTGGACAGTTATGTGATGTCGGTACAACCAGACGTGGCCATATTTGGAGGCGTTTAGTCAAAGGTGATCGCAGTACTTACGACACTCATGAACAAAATGGTACGCACGCCATCTGCCAACAACGACAAAGTTGATTGTGTTGAATGCGACGTTGAAGCCACTTGGAACCTCGTCAGAACCTACGAGCTTGTCATCCGCGAACTCCAGTAGCGGCCGCTAGTAAACATCGTTTATTACATGGAGTTATCTTAGAGCAAGGAGGTGGTGTTAACCATTAACCTGAGGACTGGTTAGAGAAGAAACATCAACACGCAGAGAGACAAACAATAATGAACGGGCGACGTCTCGGGCTGAGCTGAGTTTGGAGACGCGGCGTCCTGTCTATTTTCTGCTCTCTTCTACGTTTCGATGTTTTTTCTCTAGCCCAGTTTCAGGTCTAATCAACATGGTCAATAATGCACCAGCCTCGCCTGCACCGCTTACCATATTTTCAAGGAGGTGGTATTGCAATTGGTTGCAGCGGCTGCAAGAGCGCGCCCGCACTTGAGTGCACTAAGTGGCCCATCCGTCCGCCACACTAGGTTGCACAAAGCTTGAATGGTTTCTAGGTGCACTTCAGGGTTAGACGGCCTTGAATGAACAAACCTGAAATGTTCTGACGCGCTATTCGAGGGAATTCCTAAGTCACTTCACTTGTTTGCTCTTTTGGTCGTAAAAGAAAGAGACCGGAGCACTGTCGGATATCTCCAGATCAAACGGCGACCGCAGCATAAATAGGTGGGCGCCATTCCATTGTGATATAACATGGTATGAACGAGACAAAGTAGACGTAAAAAATACGAGGCTCTCAGATCATTCATCACATGTAAGTGCATTTTCTTGCTTTAAACTGTAACGAGTGCAGCTCTACCAAGCATGCGCTTGTTTCCAAAGAAAGTTCCACTCTGGAGAACTCCAGTTTGGACCACAGAGGTGACAACAATGAGCACCTCGTTAACTGTAAAAACAAACACACACAAACACAGTTTAAAAAATATTGACAACGCTGTCAGAAACGTTGTTACAACCGCACTCAAAAATTTGAGTTACTGAGATACACATGTTACTAATAACTTATAAATTATAGGATCGCGCTTGATCAATATCCTTGAAAACAGTTTGTGCGATAATTATGCGCGTAAAATACGAGTGAAATATCTACATCAATCAAAGCAGAGCAAAGCTTCGCGGCCGCGATGCGACCGCTGCTTCTTGTGGCATTTGTTGCTACAAAAACTGGTTATTATTTATTTTGTCCGTAGTAAAAGAAATTCAGTAAACTTTGGTTACTTAGAACTTGCATGTTAAACGACCTTCAAAAAAAAAACAACCTCTGCCCCTCCTCCCTCTTTTTTTTCTTCTTTCCTTCTCATTTTGAACTCAATTTTGAGCCCTTATCGTGATCCGTAAAAATGCTGCGTTATAAGAACTTGATATACATATTTTGCGAGGCTGGTATAATCCCGCAATCCATTCTCACGGGCTATCGCGCTTTCTTCCGAGGCACTAGAGACAATGTTTGGCGAACATAATCCCTTTTTTTTTTCTAAGAAACTTCCAGTTCATTTTTTGCCTTGCGTGGTGACGGGGGTAATTTTATACGCCGCCGATTAAGTTCAGCCAAATTCCTTTATACAAGCATCTCTGTTGGCGTTCTTCTGCAAAAAACTGACTTTCTCAATTTTGTCTGCGTGACTGACTGAGTAAAATAAAAAAAAACAAAAAAAAGCGAAAAGAAGTGTTGACACTAACAATAATAAACCAGTGAGTCAAGTATGTATATATATATATATATATATATATATATATATATATATATATATATATATATATATATATATATATATATATATATATATAATATACATTCTTTTGCTTTCCGAAGAGGTTTAAAAACGTATCTTGAGAATTTTGATGCCCTCTCTCTGCCCCCCCTTTACACGCACGCAAGTAAAAAAACATACTCTCTTTCACTCCTGTCGTGCTTGCATGCGCAGAGTTGTTCTTCAGTTGGTCTAAATGTATACGATCGGTGTCAAAATTAAAAACAAAACGAAACAAAAATATCCACATATACAGGATGCTTTTATTAAGCACAGAAACAAAGAGAGAGGGAGAGAGAGAGAAAGAGAAAATTTTCATGCCTCCTGTCACGTTCTTGCATGCACAAAAAAAATCGTAGCAACAAAAGTGTCATCCAAATTACTTGATTCTTAGAGGTCTGAGGAGCTCGTATCGCGTCGTTGGCAGTGAATGATCGATCGACCGCGCGGCTCCAAAGTTATGGGGCTCGCTTAAAGTCGCTCCATTAGAATCACTCCGCACGCCACGGGTGTCTGCGATAGCCGTCGCTTTTTGCCAGCCGCAATCTTTCTTCCCGCGCGCTGAATTCCGGCCAAACTTCCGTCGTCACACTTTGAACAACAAAGGCGACGGGTCATTTTGTGTCAGGCTGATGCTCAATGAAATGTACAGTACTACAAATAAAAAAATAAAAAAAAAAAAAACCGGAATGTATACACACGGGACTTTTAAAGAGTTCTTGGAGGCTCTATGCGAGTGTAAAAAAAATCGCCTAAGGTATCACATTTATCATAGTCAAATTTCACGTCCGTGAAGGTTTTTTTAGGGAAAGGAATTGCGAGACAACGAAAACTTGGTATTTCCCATGCAAGCAGAAAAACAAGAACAAAGAAATAAAAGAAACGTCTGGTTGACGTAGCTACCCACATAACTTATCGTACCACGCAAGCTCGGATCTGCATATGATTCAGGGTTGTTAATCTGTAAGGAGCTTTTCAAGTTTTTGTACCACGTGGTCTCGTGTCTAGCAGCGCCAACCCGACTGTTTGCTCCTGTTGTCCTCCCCGCGCAAAAAGAGAAAAATACATATATATATATATATATATATATATATATATATATATATATATATATATATACCGAGACGCCCCGCATCTGCGCCCTAACGTTCCTGTGCGGGGGGCTCCGTCGGGCATCCCCATCCCCTCCCCAACCACCGACGGAGTGCCCGACGCTCGCCGAGAGTATGGCGCCCCCAGCCACCCCAAAGAAGCGCTACGAGACTGTACAACCTCCGCCCAGGGCAGCTGCCGCCGAGTCCCCGCCCTAAGGAAGATTGAAGCCACAAATCGGTGAGGTCCAGTTCCCCCACTCAAAAATTACAGTGCCTTGATTTCTAAAAGTACGAGAAAGTTATCCGATAAACGAGATCAGGGCACGAGCTTCGTCAGTCAACGCTGCAAGTGTACCTAAAGGCAGGAATCACACCAAAGGGTTCACAGCGCTCTCCTCCGCTCCGCCACGACGAACCTTGATCAACGCGACCGTGCGGCACCGTGGCAAAACGTTCTCGCTGGGCGGCCTCTCTTAAACTAGTACAATTTTCTATCAATCGCAGCGAAAAACGAGATAAATCAATTAACTACTGCTACCACCGCCCTCCTCCGCTCAAACCAGGCACCCCTGTCGAAAGAGGAGATAACAACCTTAGAGGCGTTTGAGGAGAGTGAAGCACCGAAGTATTATAACCACCAGATTACGTAAGCCTCGAACGAGACAAGGTTCCCGACCTAACACTACCTGCACTGACGCTATATAAATATAGTAGCAATATTCAACCGCCCAGACAGCAAACGGCTGATGAAGAACATCACCGAACCTTGTGACACCGCAATTGCTAACTTATCTGAAGTAGCTTATCATCTGACGAAGAAAAATTGCTCTCAAAAGGGGCTAAGCTTTTTTGCCCAGCAACAGGCTTCTTTGACGAATTCCAGTTACTCCGAGACCTTGATGATTTTGCCAAGAAATTTAAGATTGGCGGGAGCCGCTTCTTGGAGAAGCGGCCTTTTAAATTCTCAGAACGCGCAACAACGCCCAAAGAGCAGTTGGACGCCGAAACCTCATCGCAATGGCTGCCTCAATCTTTACATAGCAGCTTGTGCCTGAGAGACATAATGCGAGAATACCATAAGCGGAAAAGGAAAACGGTACAACTTAACGAAATCTGAAAGGGATTGCCTGAAAACTCTGGGAACCAGGACCGATACACCGATAAAGCCAGCTGATAAAGGGGGAGCGATTGTGATCCTTAACACTGCCGACTACACTCGAGAGAGGATACCGCCAACTTAATGATCCAAAATTTTGTGAGGCGTCTTCAGGGGGATCCAACGGTTCACTACTCACGCATTGTAGCGTCCAAACTGAAAGATCTCTTGGACACAGGAAACATAACCCTTAACGAGCATAATGTGATGAAACCACTAAATCCAAGACCGGGTCGCTTCTACGCTGGTTCCTGGAAACTCATAAAACTGGTGGCGCCTGGGCGGCCAATTATATCGGGCATGGGTACAATAGCCGAACCTATCTCCGGCTTTATGAGACAAGTGTAATAAGCAATATTCCTACAACTCTTGATTCGTATGTCAAAGACACCACTCGGTTTTCTGGGAGAAATCTCGAATATGTGCTGTTACCTAAGGGGCATATCTGGTCACTCTCGATCGTTTCTTCTCTATACACAAACATTCCCCACGACGACGGAATAGCTGCTCTAATCGACATGTACGAACTTCGTAAGCAACCAAGATACCCCGGATTGTCGCGTCATTGCCTGTTTAACGAGGGCTGGTCTTAGAACTTAATGCATTTGAATTTAATAATGAATATTTTGAGCAAGTCAGCGGAACCGCTATGGGCACTAAGATGGCCTCCAGTTATGCCAACTTGTTTATGGGAAAGCTGAGAGTCCAAATTTCTTTCCTGAATTCCCAACGCCAACTTTCTACAAGAGATACATAGACGATATATTTCTTGTTTGGACACACAGCGAGAGGAGGAACTGCTGGATTTCGGCGACTGTTGCAATACCCTGTACACCCGAACGATCAACTTCACTTCCGCTTCTACTCAAAAACGGATCTCCAACTTCGTAGATGTAACTGTTAAGAGTGAAGGCGGTAAGCTCTCCACTAATCCCTGCCGTAAACCGACAGATCGACAAAATTATCTGCATTGCCGGAGCGACCACCCTCGCCATTGTAAAACAGCGTCCCATACAGCCAAGCCCACCGTCTCCGGCGAATTTGCACGAAAGAGGAAGATTTTGATGAGAGTGCCCCAGAACCTAAAGACCAGGCACGGGAAAACAAAAATATCCATTGCGTGTAACCAATTGACACGACGCAATTCAAAAAGCTAAACAATTGAACCGCGAGGACTTGATTGCGAACCGCCCCCCCAAGCCCGACCTACAACGCACGAATCTATGTCTAACTTACAGCTCTGAACTTTCCCGGTGGCTAATCGGTATACTGAGACGGCACTATAATATTCTGAGAGCAAAGCGAACGTCTTAAACGTGCGTTCCCGTCCGCCCCCGGTGTGGTATACGAAGACGATCACATGTAACCTAAGAGACTCACTTCGTAAACTCTCGACTGAATTCGCCATTGTCAAATGACGAATGCAAGCCGTGCACTGAAAACCGGGATGTCACCGGTCTGCAAACGGAAATGAAGCATACTAGCAGCGCTAACGACACACAATCGCAATTCTCCTTAAAAATTCGAGGGAACCTGGACGTGTGACTCTTCAAATATGGTTTATTTGCTTGAGTGCAGTGTCTGCAAAATGCAATATATAGGGCAAACGAAGGCAACGTTCAGGAAACGCTTTAATAATCGCAAATCTTCATTCAAAATCGCTCCCAAGCCTGCCTCTTTCAAAAACACAGCTTAGCTCTCCCGCATCATTCGTTCGAGAAACTTTTCAGTAACGATCCTTGAAACCGGATTTAAGTCAGGACCGCGACCGTGGGCGGCGCGAATCGTATCTCATATACCGTTCAACTTCGCTCACGATAAAGGAATAAAATGAAAATCCCAGGTACGCGCGCATGCGATTAAAACGCTGTCTGAGAATTAACAAGGAGCACCAATACTCACCCTAACCAAGTGGCACTGTATTTGAAGTTGGAATTGGACCATTATTTTGTGTGTGTGTGTGTGCGTGTGTGTACGAAACAGTGAGACTTCCACACGCGCCTCTGTACACGCTGCGTCCTTTTTTCCTCATTTTACCCACTCATATGCGAGTAATATTGTGTATATATATATATATGTATATGTATATTTATATATATATAGTGTGTGTATATATATATTTTATTATTTTTTTCATTGGGGAAGGTGAAGTAAATTTGTACTTTCCGCGCAATGCTGTCCTGCTGCACACAACGTTACTCGGTCTTGACCCTAGGCATGTATGTTATTTTATTGTAATGTTTTATTGTTGCAATTTATACTTTAATTCACTGTCCGGTACGACGAGCCTTTGTAACTATCCAGTGGCAATTCCTCCCCCTCCCCCGCGCCCCCCTGCCCCGCGATCTGCTCCTTGCTCCCCTCTCCCTGTCTTCCGCGACGTGCGGCGCCCGAGGGGGAGGCGGGATGACCGTCGCGGAGAGCGGACGCCCACATCGGGTTAGCCTTACAGGCAACTAGTGCCGAAGATGTCGTTTCAGGTCCTGTGCAGTCCGTTTATGACCTATTGTATCCACCGCAGTGTCGGAGGTCTCATATACGCCTCTTTAGCTTTGAAACCCGCCGCCCTACCGTGGGAGCGCGCTCAAACCAAACTTTTTTTTTTTTTTTTTTTTGAATGTGTTTTATATGTCTTTTACTTTTATTTTTCCTGACGTCACGTCCTTCTCGCCCCAATGGCCGCTTACTGCTCTGCGCAGTCTGATGCCCTCACATGTATTATATCCTGACGAAGCCGAGCCTCTCAGCGAAACTGTCGTAATACATACAATAAACTCTTAGCATAGCAACTCCGCAAGTACGGATCTCTGACTTATATATATATATATATATATATATTTTACATTTGGTTTAGATATTTACATTTACGAGTTCGAGATGTGATAAATGATCAGTTTAAATAGATCTTAGTAAAAGAAATGATAATATCACTCAACTTTTTGGCTTGCTCATAGGAATTGTTTTTACTCTCGAGCAGCGCTCGAAGACTCCCCTGTAGTGCGTCCATTCTTCTCCGGCGACCTAGAAGGAAGAGTGACCCTCTTCCAACGTCGCACCAAAAATACCTGTACTCTCAAAGTGTGAACCCTACGGAAACTTCACCGATCTAACGAACGAGAGATAGCAACCAGGACTTTTCGTTGCACTTTATAAACTACAAAAAGATGAACTTCAAGTGTGCGCAAACAGAGCTCTAGTTGGCCTTGGAATTGCCCGAACGCATGGACGCCCACGGATTTTGGCGGTATTGCTTTCGAACGTTTTCCGCGAGTACAGTGCGCGCACCCGGCTAACGTCAGAGCATATATGTTGCGTTGTGACTTTTAGTCTTTAGAAGAGGTATACCCCGCGAAACTATTAACGTAAACAAGATACCACCGTTTTTTGTATTAATGGAGAGTCATTAAAACTACTAAAGTGGTATAAAATGCCCTGTTCTAGTACTAGCTTAAGCGGTAAAAGATTGGCCCCGGCCACCCCGCAGCCTTGGCCACGCTCGGAGCCAAGCTGAAACGAACGATATAAAGGAGGTGCTGGGCCGTCTGACAGGGGTGTAAGCCCGAGGGAAAGCGACGCTAGGACCCAATCGAGTCAACGAAGCTGCGCCAAAAGTACATGTCGTGAAGGCGATCGTCGGCTCTTCGCGTTTCCTACCAAATGGCTTAGCCAACCTCCCCAGTGAATACGCCCTAATCCGACGCTTTTTTTTCCGTGTAAGACTGGTTTAGCCGGTGGTACTATATCAAACGCGAAAAGACGACGAGCACCGCGAGTATCCAGTTTTGACGCTGTGCCTGATTGGCTTAGTCAGAGCATATCGTCGACCGCGCTGGATCAGTCTCGGTGACACGTTCCACGTATGCAGGGAAGCTGCTCCCACCCCTTTCCACATTAGCGGAGTGAACGCTGGAGAGGAAGCGACCTCCTCTCCAGAGTTCGCTCTTCTGAAGTGGAAAGAGGTGGGAGGAGCTTCCACTTTACTTTTGACCTGTCAACCGACGATTGGCGACCTGCGCAAGCAACAGCGTCGATGTGGTCGCAATTCGCGATTGGCCAAATGCTCACTGTGACGACTTTTGTTTTTATATTGTGATTAATCCTTCTTTCATCGTGACGGAAATCAGTGCAATGACAAAGTTCCAACTGTGAAGACGTTGGTTTCAGAATGCGATGACTCCAAGTTTGCATCTGTTATTTTTGAACATCCTATTGAACTTGTGTTTCGCAACTAATAAGCAGTAAAAGAAAAAAATACAATTTATCTTTCTACGGCGAGGAAAATTCTGTTCGTGACGTCACGAACGGGAACTATAAGAGGGTCAACCGAAACAACTTGGCGCCAACAGTGTGAGACGGAGAATTGATAACGAGCCTGTGAAGTTGCGATGTTTACGTCAGCTTCCGAAGGCCAGCGTGGGATACAGATTGAACAGGTGTCCTCAGTTGCCTTCAGGGATCTCCAGGGAAGTGTGATCAATCAGTCTCCACCCTTTCCCGGATCCTCAGCAAGCAGCGGCCAACGAAAACTGACGCTCAGGTTAATATATGTTGTGCCTACGTTAACGTGTGTATTTATGTATCTATCATATGTGTTTCACTCATCGAACGCCTTTTTGAGTTTAAAGTTAATGGACCTTTTGCTGAATTACGCAAGCATCATGGAGAATGCAGGGAATGTAGGTCTTCGCGCCGCACGTGCTGGTGTCTGCAGAATTAAATGTTCCAAAACAAAAGCCTAAAACAAAAGGCATCTTGCACGCGTGTTCGCCAATGCCTTATCTTGGTTATTTACTTCGATTATTTTATACGGGGTGGACGAGCGCGTGCTGCGCGTTAACCTACTTTCCCAGCATTTTCCTTGATGCTTGGGTAATTTAGCAATGGGTCTATTGATAGAAATCAGAAAAGAGTCGGTGGTTTTCTGAGGAAACTGCCATCGTTACAGTATGCGAGTCCTCTCTCCGGTTTCACATGGGATAAACTTAGAAGACAATCACTTCTCTGCTGGCCCCATACACATATGGTCGAACAGAGAGTTTGACTGCGACCATGAGCTCCGAGATTTTTGTCTCGCAGATCGTTTCTCCGGCCATTCCATTCGACGAAAGAGACTAGCATAGAAAAAAACAAAATTGCTCGAGGTTGTTTCTGCCGTGCGGTGGTTCAAGGTACAGCACCGGAAATGAACATAATCGAGCTTCTTGAATAGCTGCCCCGATAAAAAGGCGCTCGTTTGGCCGAATCGTTGCTTCTCAACACAACACACGTTACTTTTCCAGGGAAGTGCAGGGGTTGAAATCCGTGTGTTGCTCTTGTACGACTGGGAAAGATATAGAAAAAAATGCATGCCTGGTTTGTTTTGAGACGAACTGCGCGTCGAATCAGTTGGTTACAAAAAATAGAGGGTAGTTAACAATTTAATATTTATTTATTTATTTATTCATTTATTTATTTATTTATTACTTATTTATTTATTTATTTATTTATTTATTTCTCATATACGGGTTCAGAGTGACATTAAAGTGGGGCGTGGGTAGCTAAACACGTTGAAAGAGACAAAATATTAGTAAAACTCATTCATGGTAGACTTGCGCAAAATAATCATTAAAACCAGATTTTACACACTTACGCAAAAATAATTATTAAAAGTAGCTTTAATCAAACAAATCTAATGAGGGTATTGAAACTAATAACGATGTTCTAGGTGTAACTTCAGACGACGTTCCAGGTGTAAAGGAATCATTATCGGCTGAAGTTCGACAATGAGGAAGGCCAACTTTGAACTGATGATCGATTCCGTAAATAACTCTAAGAGGGGTCGAGAAGTCTAAACAAAGATTCTGACCCTAAAATACATTTCGCTTTGATAAAGTGAGCAGGTCAAACCTCATGTCTCATTATTCCGCCACAGATCGCGTTACTGAGCAGGAGGTAAGAGAGCTTCTTAGGTCAGGTCATTCGCTCGGGATTTAAAATGCATCGTTTCTTACGTGATATTTTCGTTTCTTTAATATTAGCAATCGTTTACATTCTGTCGTATTTTGCGTTCCTCTCAAGGGTTCCTCAGACGCCGTCCCGCCATGGCTTTACCAAAAAATAAATAAACAGTATTTCACTTCACTGTTGACAGGGCTTTGACAGCTTCGGCCCTTTCGCCACAGTGGAAGTTTCTGCGAACGTCTCTCCCACTGTTTACTGGTGATCATGATCAGTGTGCTTGACGTCGCGTCTTAGTAAAGGCTGGGTGAAGGAAAGTACTGCCAGAACCCAGCGGAAAAAAAAATTCGGTTGTTTCGATATTTATACAGCGTGTAGTTCGTCAGCCATTTAAAGTTGCGACGAGTCACTCGCTGTAGATGAGCAATTTAGCCACTGCAGCACAACCGCTTGCCTGCACTCTAAGAAAAAAAGGGAGCGTGACTTGCTCCTTCAAGGGAGCAAATACGCTGACACAACCATTAATCCCTACCGTTAGTCCCTCAAAGTTGAACCCCCAGGACTAACTTTTGCACCCTTGCATTTAGGCCACTGGAACTAAACGTTGCGCCCTTACCTCATGTATTACTAAACTGCGCCCTTACACACCTAGGTGGCGTTGGTCAACGTCATATTCAAAATTGGTAAAGAAAAATGTTATCGTTGGTTTAGATCTTTTCACACTCATTACATTAAGATATGCACTACGCTTATTTCACATTTGCACACGTATTATACATTTTAGCATAGACAGGGAATTAGAGCACAGATGACACACGCACACACACACGATGACACACCAATTCAATTCTGTTTTCTTTATTGCAACCAGAGTGTCGAACCGAAATTTTTATCCGTTCGGTTCCGGTTCGGGTTCACGGCTTTCGGTTCAGTTCCGGTTCAGTTCCGGGGAGCAAAAAATAACGGTTCAAACCGGTTCAAACCGGTTCGAACCGGTTTGAACCGCTAAATTGAGAATATATTTTCCGCATTGTTCTTGCAATATACACCATTTACGCAGTGAAACGATTAACTATATAGTTTCTTCGATCGTCCCTGCAATTTACTTTTGTTTTTTAGGTACCAGAAGTATGAAATTCAGTTATTTATTTCGACACAAGAGTAGAAGAAAATCTACGCTAATGTACGTTACGTCGTGTTCATACCACTCAACATCCCTTTGTTTACCAGTAACATATATTTTACCTGAATCAAAATGTTTAAGTACAAGAGTAAAGAGTCGAGCTTGTTGGTACATACATGTAAATAGATCAGCCTGAAATTTAGAACTATACTGTATATCTCTTGTCCCTTCTTCGTGTTTAAGTAAAATTCTAAAGTTCTAGCTGATATATTTACACGGTATAAAATATTGTTGCGAAGTGTGGTAGGTCGCCTAAAATACCGTATTTACTCGAGTAATAGCCGCACTGTTTATGAAGAAAATCTGAGGGTTCGCTTTTCCGCGGAGCACGCAGATCGCCAATCACCGCGATCGAGAGCGTGATTCCAGCGGTTTACAGGACAGAGATAGCGTCTTCGCGCGAAGATATGATCTGTGAAGATTGCATTTGTATGGAAAATCGTGCTCTCGATCTAGTTATTCGCTATGTCATTTATGCGCAACGTGGTGATTGGCTATATATGTGCTTCGCGGAAAAGAAGACACAAGGGCCTTGTTCACAAATAATGCGGCTATTACGCGAGTAAATACGGTACCCGTAGTTCATTACAACTTTGTGTCGCAGTATTAAAAGTGAAATCGTGATAGTGTCCTTGAACTAAGGAATTAATTACATCACATAAAATTATAAAATGAGCACCTCGTGGCCATGTATATCATGAAATATGGTTTACGAAATACGCTTCACAATATATATGTATATGATGACGACACAACTGAGCTAAAAGCAATGAAACTTTCAAAATGTCACAAACGTCTAAGATAATTCCTTTCAGTCTATTTTTTATAGAAACACCGAGCGGCAATCAAAATGCTTGTTGTTCTAACCAAACATTGTTTGCACTCAGCACCGCATGCATGCGACTAATCATGGATCAAGGAGTAATCGCAATTGTTCACTGTAATCTATACACACCTTCGCATTCAGATTAAATCTGGCCCAAAATAGCGCTTGCCCAAGTGAACATTTTCTTATACAGGAAAAACTGGCATAGCCTGGCTGTGGAGGTTTGTTGTTGACAAGATGCCGGTCAATTTAATTTGCTAATAAGCATCACCCTTGCCAATTGATTATTATAACGCGATAGCGTTAAGGAGCTCATGTCGCAGAAAAGCCGGATGTCGGTGGCGTAACTGGAAAATCCTAATTGGTCGATAGGGTCGTGACGTCAGAACTACATGCCTTCGCGCAAGAATTTCAAACAACCCACAATGCTCACGTGAAACGTGACATCACGCGTAGAATGAGAGTGATTGAAAAATGACATGTAAGGCGAATTAAAGGTCGCCTTATGTCTCAAATGATTTCACTTTTTAAAGTAATTCCTTTTCCCTAAAGAAAAAGAAATTAAGAATTTTAGGCGGGATTCGAACCCACGACCCTTCGGTTGCGAGTCAGGCTGAGACTATTTCTTTGAGTCTTGCCTTCGCAAAGATGGATGTCGTAATTGTGGGATCAAAACCACCCGCCTAACGACAGTCGAGCGCGGCTCATAGATTGGACAGGAGAACTGCGTGAGCACTGTACATCGGCTCGTAACAATCAATGCCTCTGCGGACACTTGGGTAGTGGCTATCCAACCACTGCAATGATGAGAATAGCCGAATTATTTTAGCGCTAATTGGCGGCATAAGATAAGCACCAGGCCATGTGGCCGCTTCTGGCTCGGAGTTGAGGGGATGAACGATGCTCATATTTTTTTAAATTGTTTGGCGACTGCCATTGCCTAGAAAACAGAGCAAAGCCAAGTTGAAACAGTTATTAACGTTAGGGAGTGATCCTGAGTAGTATATAGTGATGTATGAAAATATTTTTATAGCTCCTTTAAGCAAAATACAGAAGGGGTCGAAACTTGGGCAATAACTTGAGAACGACGCTCGTGTGAGACTTACAGCGACTGCCAACGTTCGGCTGCCCCTCTGAGGTCACTAAATTCTTTTTTTAGGTATTCCTTCCCTACACAGATGTAGCGCTATGTAACGTCATATTAATAAGTCGAATTTATTCATTTAAATACTTCTATTCTCGGCGACATCTTTCGGATGCAGTACAGCAAAAACGAAAAAATGTTTGGGTGACTCAATGATGTAAAATTGTTCTTGAAACATTTTTTTGTACTTTCAATAAATACTGTTAACAAGTAACCCTTGACGTTGATAGCTTGCGAAAACATCCATTAGTTTCCCCTCCACGTAATAGCAGATGCAGAAAAAGTAAAGGAAAGAGACAGCTGTCGATCCCTCTTCAACTCGCCATTTGAACAAGCGGCCACGTGGTCTGACGCTAATTATATACCGTCAGTGTTTATCATAGTTATGCCCTAGGCAGCAAGGGTTTGGAAAGCAAAAGCTTGGGCTGAGCTTCAGATATTGTTAGAATTGGGCTATTATCATATTTAATTGACATGAGTCGTTATCCGAATGTTTGGCGATGCTGATTGTCATGAACCCGAGCACTCGACTAAAGGTTTTGAAAATCGCTTACGTCACGGTGTCACGTCACTCTCGGTACAAAATCGTGATGTCATGTTACGTCACGCTATCAACAAGGTTAATACAACCAGTGACTTCCTCAAATTAAATCGAGTTGACGCGGTGAGTCACGTGACGTCACGAGGTCATGTGTCATTACTTGACAACATGTATTGACACCATGACGTCACGTGACAACGGTTAATCATAGTGCCAATACAAAAGCGCCACGAAAACCCACAATTTACCATACATCGCAATTCTGTATATGACGATTTGATCAACAGATAGAAATACAGCAGCCAATCTTTTATTCCCATATGTTCATTTTGTGATACAAAAAAATAAATTACCTTGAACCGTTTTGAACCGGTTACCGTTATATTTTTTTTCGGTTCGGTTCCGGTTCAGTTCCAAGATGGCGGCGAAGATTTCGGTTCGGTTCAGTTCCGGTTCGGCTAAAAATAACGGTTCTGTTCCGGTTTTCGGTTCGGTTCGGTTCCGGTTCGACACCCTGATTGCAACACGCTAATTCAATCGACAACCCCAAAGGCTACCCATGCGCCTTTTATACTGATCAAATGAAGGAGTCGTTTGGTCAGTGACCATCTCAACCATGAGCGATGTTACAAATATGGTGCTGCTTTCGCATTAATATTGTTCTCCAATATAGTTGCTAGACTTTCCAAGGAGTGTATCTCTTACTAAGAAGTAACGGTACACACAGTAATTATTTGTGACAGTCTATCAAACAGCGTCCCAATAGGCTCCCAGCAGCCATGTTCTCGCTTCCCCGCATAGACTGCCCCACTTTGCGTATGCGCGTCTCCGTGGCAACCGCATCGTCTCTTGCGAAAAAAAGAACAGGTTCTATAGAATCTAAAAAGAAAACAGAATGAACCTCTTTTGTCTTTGGAAACGTTTTTAAAACGTTCTACGTGCCTAGTTTCTTCCCTTTTAAACCAAAAACAAAATATAAACGCTTTCAAAGCATGTTTCGAAGCATGCAAATGGGAAGGACGCCAGGACAACGGTCAAAAGCCGCATGGCCAGTGCATCAACAATGGCGGCGCTCGAGTCAGCACTGGCTTCCACGACGTGCTGGAACAGAGGCTACGATCGTCATAAAGTGAGCTCCAACCCTCAAACATAGCCCCTCCTGCAATTTTTGATGCTATGATTGTCTGTTGATACCTCCCCCTGCGTTCCGAAACAGGAAGTGCGTCGCTAACGCTGGCCATCGGCGATGCGGCAGACGCCGCCATCTTGTCCCCGCGTCTTTTGCTCCCGCCGCTTTTGCTCCCGCGGCTGCTTTTGCTCCCCGCGCCCCTCTGATAGTTCCGGTCGAGTGCAGTTAGTCCTCAGCATTTGCGCACGGCACCAAGCTCGAACCAGATGGTCTTTTCTGGGAACAAATGGGAGTTCAGAGGACCAAATGCGGCCGTTAGTCCTTTGAGAGCATCTTTTTTCTTAGAGTGTGGGGTCTTTAACGTGCACCACGCAGTAGTGATACACGACCGCACGCCGGTACGATGCTCATCCAGATCGAAACGGGCAGGGGTGGGGCTCGAACCCAGGATCCCTGGGTTCTGCAGCGCGAGCTTTCGCTTCACGCGCGTCGAGCTGGGTGTGCGCTTTAGCCCACTCGCCACCGATCCCCAACCCAGCGGAAAAGCATAGTGGCGCTTGAATCGCGTCTCAACGCGCCCGTGCGGCCCAGCTTCATTTAACGTTTCAATTGATGATTCGGGTAATTCGGGCTAGGCATCAGCGTCGTATGTCCTATACGCTCTCTCTCCTAGGCAAACGAGCGTTTGGCAGGGCCGTACAAGAGCTTTGCGCGCCAAGAATCTCGGGGGTACATGACACGTTGTACGAAAATTTAGAAAACTCCGGTCGTTGGACATTCAAGCTGTATGCTTTTGTCCTCCTTACATTTCTTCCTTTGTGTAAACATTGCTTGCACACGACGTCATCGAATTATGCTGGCGGTCATTTCTCCTTACCTTTAAAAGAAAAATAATTTGGTTGTATAAAATGTACGCCGCGGCAGTTACGCGCTCAACAGAAAGACCACCAGAACGGCTGCTGGTATGACGTCGGTACAAGTTAAGTATTACAACGATCCCAACGATGTTTGGACCCTTTTGCAGAGTGCCAGAAACGTTTCCCTCGACAGCGTAAGCAGCCAGGCACACAAGCGAGGCCCTTCTGGTTTTCAGCGCGAGAAGAATTCGCTTCCACGCTCTTATGTAATACAGGAGAGAGTAAGGGGCTGTTCTGCTCACACGGATTGACATTGAAGTTGTTACTTTCCGAGATCCAAATAAAGGCAGAGAGAAGGTGCTACGTGTTTGTTCAAATGTATTCAAGCTCCACGTTTCATGTGTTTCGTCTAAGACTGAAGGCCCGCAGAGATGTGTTTCTCCGGAGCGCGCTCCTCATTGAACATTCGTCGATCTTTCGAGCTTCTGTCGGGCTGTACCCAAGAAAGCGCGTATAGAGCGACTGCGCTAGTGGTGCGCACGTGTTAAAGCATTTCGTCGCGGTCGTTCTCGGAAAATAATTATGCTGTGTCTATGTTTAAGCAACGGGAGGTTTGCTAGTTCCTATGTGCGTCAGGCATTTTCACTGTAGATGAAAATGTAGCCAGTGCAGTACGACTGCCAGCCCGGGCTCTTTAACGTGCATCACGCAGTAGTAATGCATGACCGCACGCGCTCATCTATAGATCGACACGGGCAGGAGTAGATATTTAACATAGGATTTCTGGGTTCTGCAGCGCAGGCTTCCGCTACACGGGTCCGATTTGGATTAAGATGAGATCGATGATCATTCTCGGCAGCTGATTGGACGTATCGTGACAGCTCCCCTGCTTGGCCGCGCTAAATCGTATAATGAGTAAAATGTTGATTTTTTCGTGAGTCCACGATTTGACAATATATTGGTGAAAACGTCTAACCAACTCAAAAATGTAAAAAAAAATATCGCGGACTTTTATGTGCTTGTTTTAACTACTCCTTCGTCCATCGGTCGATATCAGCTTCTGTACGGCAGCATAAATGGCTTCCAGCGTGTAATTACAGACGATAACAATTTCAGCTTGCGTCCGATCTCACTTCACCACCGTACTCGCTTTGTATACTAGACTCCACCGTTTTTTTTAGATTTGTTAGCAGACAACGCAAGGTGTTTTTCTTGTTTTTATTTTCGTCCGCGAATGCAGCATCCTTGAAGGGTAAACAACGTTCTTCACTCACGTTAATGGACCATCCGTCTGTGAACACCATCTTAGCTTGCTCCGTGTAGAGTTCTCGTGATGACCAAAAAACCGGACACTAGGTGTTGTGAGCTGCTGTGCGTCAGCGAGCTCCGCCACCCAGGCACCACAGTTTTCGGCGGAACACACACACAGAATGCTTTATTTATCTTGGTCCTTCAGATTAGGTCTGTGTCCAGATGTGTTTCCGCGGCATTCAGCGAAGCTTGTAACAAACATTTAGGTTTTTTTTTTTTTAATGCGGAAGCATTAATCTGTATCATGGAGCGAATCGGGGTTCTCAGCTTTTGAAGCCAAGCAAAATGGCACCTAAATTCCCCTGTTCAAAGCACCGAAGTTTTTAGTCTGTAGCAGCGATTTGATGGATAAATTCCCATTGGCTCCGTGTCACTCGTGAACCGTGGCTCGCGCTCGGACGCCGCTCTCGTGTCACGCGCTGCCGGGGCTGCGGCCGCTTCTACTCCTCTCAGCGCCGAGGAACATGGCGGCGCCAGAGGCACCTATATCGTCGGCGGCCGCAAGCTCGGCAGTAGCGAAACGTGGCCGTCCACGCCAGTACACCGCTGTCGAACTAAGGGAGCGGCAGTACGACATTCGTGCTTTCGCATTCACAACTCACAAGAAGTGCTTAGGTGTTCTTGGCTATAGCGTGTTAGTTTATTCTAAATTTTGTCCTTTTTGATGTGATGATCGGCACGTCTTGGATTGCTTTTAGTGCGTTAGAATTAGTGCCTTGGTAGATGCGCTGACCTTGGACTAGTTTGGAGCACACGTATCCAAGTTCGCAACGTCGCCAAAAAATGGCGAAACAGCCCCACTGGCTGTGGTAACTGGCTGGGAGACACCATCTGCAAGCTCCGACAGGTGGTGGCGGGGGACATATTTCGAAAGCTAGGCGATAAGACGCATAGCAACGGAGGCCGCACTAAATTGTTTGGTTACAGAAAGCGACGCCATGATGTAACACTTAGCTACCGAAGATCGCCGGCGACGTCTTCCATCGCCAATTTCGGCGCCGCGCAGTGGGGACTGGGGGTGTATCACTGGGGCGCGTGTTAACGCCCCCCCCTCCGCCTTTCAACCCTTCTCCGTTGTTTTGTTTTATGTGGTGACAGTCTGCGGATGGCATATTACAAAGTATTAATCCACCGTGGCCCACCGTCACATGCGGTTTCACAGCGGCCCATGTACGCCCTGACGCTGTCCCCCACTCCACTGCACCTCGGTTGCTAGGTCTTGAGTCACGCCGTCGCTCTCTATAAAACTGTAGCTCTCAAGTTTTCGAACAGCGCCCCTCGCGAGCAACGCCGGATATTCTTAGGTCGCGTTTCCACTGTGCGTAGCGTTGCATTCTTTCAAATTACTCTGTTAGTGCGCGTAAACCTTGAGCACACGCCAAGGAAAGGTGTCAGACGCTAGTTTACCCCCGTGGAAGGTACGTGATGGGACGCTGGGGCGCACTGACCTCTATGTCTATCATGTCTTGCTGCATCGCGTTTGCCCGCTCCGCGAATGCGGCCACTGGCGGCCATCTTTATGGTAGAGTTATATTACCTTTAGCCAATGTACAGTTGGTGCAGGCACTATCATCCATCCCTTACAGACAGCGTTGTGGCAGTTGCGGTGAGCAGGCTGCCATAAAAATAGCTGTGGGTGATAATTCGTGCTCGATCGGAATTGCTTGATGAAACATATGGTTGCAACCCGGCGTAAACGGTAGCCCGATCTTTGAGAACCCGGCGAAAGTTTCACGAAATCGTAGCACCGGCGAGAAGCAGCACAGCTCGCATCAAAATTCGCATTAAAAAACAACAACATCGAAAGCAGACGCCGGTACGGCGTCTGTTTTTGATGCGAGCTGCGCTGGTTTCCCACGGTGCTGCGCTTTCGTAAAACTTTCGCCGGGTCCTCGAAGGTGGGGCTACCGTTCACTCCGGGTTTCAGAATGTGCTTCGTCGAACAACTTCAAACAAGCACGAAATATCACCCACGGTACACTGTACTATAGACCCACGGCTATGTTTATGGCAGCCTGCCGCCACAGCACTGTCCGCCGTATTCCTATGATGGCTAGAGATAATATAACTCTACCAAAAGATGGCCGATCGTGACCGCATTCCCGTCCGTAGGTGGAGCTGGTCAAACGCGATCCAGCAAATAGACATGGAGATCAGTGCCGGGGCGCCGCTTTACGTCAGCATTAAATGGTCCCCGTCTCGCGGACGCTAACGGAGGCGTTTCGTTTGTGGTGGCGCCTCGTGAAACTACAGCGCCCCTGGCCGGGTGAAACAGGCCTATAACCAGCCAATCCTGTGCGACCACCGTTGCTATGCATCCTATCACCTAGCTTCTCGAAATAATGCGGCCGCGATGCGGGTGGGCGCTTTGGACGCCCTCGGAAGCTCCTGCCGCCGGCTTTGAAGACCTGAAGACGCACACGAGCTCGGTTCCGTTCTTCGACACCGCCACGCCGTTTCTGACGCGCACGCAGTTCGTCTTACCATATCACCGGGCAGTAAGCGCACTGTACATGTAGTCACTCCTGTATGCACAACAGCGAAATGCCTCTGGTAGTTTGCCGCGATACCGCGCGCACGTCCTTCATGCGCACGGTAAGCGACCTGATCTGCGTGCACCTGCGGGAAGAGAGAGGTTCCAGAATGTTCACCCCGCGGAAAAGTGCTGAGAGGATGCATTCACCGCACTTTTTTTAATAACCACTTCGCAAACGCTAACGCATTTATTTGTTTTCTTCTCACCAACTAATCGGAACAGCAATCGCCGAGCCGCGAACACCGTAACGTTGAACCAGCTGCGTCCGGCGATCGGTGTTCGCGCTTCAACAGTTAATAACTACCACAGTGGTAGAGACAAAACCAGCTGGCTTTACGTCTATGGCACTGATTGTTCTTTGACGTATAGACCGACACGCTGTTTCCAAACAAGCCCGCATTTGTCCACATCAGATGTGAACACTGCGCGAGCGCAGAAACCAGGTTCGCGTGAGGTGAAGCTTCTGCGCAGGCGCCGTGGCGACAACAGCGCCACCGGACCGTGCGTTCCGTCACATTTTCCTATGGGAATCCCTGTCCTTATATAAAACATTCGGTGTTAAAAGTTTTAGAGCAGAAGCAGATTGTCGCCATTGAAAGGAACCATGGAATTAATTTTGGGCTGGAATAAATTAATTTAGATTGGGATTTTACTTATTGCATAACGTTTAATGAGCCAAAGAAAGAGGGCAGAAATTCAAAAAGCATGGTTTTCGCTAGGGAAAACTTGAAAACATAGCGGACTATTTCGTACCTCCTTTTGTTCGAAAGCTCTTTGCCTTTTCACTGTGACACATCCGCAGTACCCAAATCACGTCACCCGGCCCAGGCACGGTAGTCACAATATTCTCTCCCTATGAGGCAGTACTGCGGCAATCACGGGCGGGAAAGGGGGGGGAAGCAACTTTTGTCCGAATATTCGAGCGTCGGGGAGAATGGCGACGTCCGGGTGCACTAACATGGCTCGGGATTTGCTCCGAGCAAGAGCGAAATTCCTTCTTTCCCTCCTCTTGAACCACTAGAGGTATACTCTCGTCCCTGCACCTTTGGTAACGCTGCTCGATTTGTGAGTTGAGGAGAAAGGCTAAGGAGGAAGAATTTGAAAAGGCATTTCAGGACCCTATTAAGATGGCCGCCGGGGGCGTGAAGAGGGCGGGATGCTCATCCCATGCCAAGATTTGCATCGCGGTTCCCGCCTGGCTGCGGTGATTCCCAACCTGGGGCCCAGTTTGTTCGAAGCGCGCACGCACGCGATGTCTATGGGATCTTGTTTCACCGCGGCGAAGTGCGCACCTGCGGCCCCTGGCCATCGGCGAGAAATCCCCGGGACCATCTCGGCGGCGCGGAATCGGCGGGCTTGTTTATGTCGCGGTCCTCGAGCGAATGGGCCCGTGGGACGCCCTACAAATGAGCTCGCCTCCGGATGACAGGCACCGTCCGTTCCCGCATTTTCCTTTCCCATTCACGCTTTTTATTTATTGTCTGTCTTTTTATAAGCGTTTCTTTTTTTTTTTTCTTCTTCTTTTTTTGTTTCCACCGTATGAAGTGGACGACATTGATCGTACAAAGAAAATACCAATCCCCCGTGATATTATTTATCGCTTTCGAATACTACTATATTTCGGACTGTAAGACAACACTCCTCCGTTTGCGTTTTTGTTGATAATTTGGTTCTTTTAGTTCATAATGTAGAGACACACAGGGCGCTTCTGATCGCTCTTGGGGCGTAAAAGTAAATTCCCATTGATAAGCAAATAAACTGATTGTAATAATATTTTCCCCAAAGATATGCAAAGAAACTCCATGCAGAAGATTTATTTTATGTCTTGTATAATTTAATTTAATTTTATTTTACTCTTTATGTTAAAACAGCAGTCAAAATAGTTGAAGTTTAGACCGCGCGTATACCGCAGCCAGAAAGGGCAGGTGGTCATAAAGAATGTCTTTGGATGTTACATGAGGTCTACAAGCCCGCGTATCAACCGGTCCGGCTTTTTACTTTTCATTTTCCTTAAATTCTAAAAAAAATAAAAAAATACAGCTGTGTTTTGGTAAGCCTAAATTACGCTCCCGATGTCTTCATGCGTTCGTGGTATTCAGGAAAACCGGCTTTCGCAAACATTCTCCATCTTCTCGTTCTCTGTTGAGGGAAAAAAGAACAACAACATTGTGGCAGTAAAAAATAACGACTAAAATGTAACTCCAAACATTACATTTTTGGAATAAGAATGGGCTTGGGCCAAACTGCGAATTTCCGACCGAGCGAAAGGTCCGTGAAAGGGAGCGAGAGAGTAGCTTCGTACAGCGAGGCGTAATCTTACAAGAGGCTCGCGAAATCGTCCGAAAACGTAAACAATGCTCTTCTTTACAGCCACACAACGTCTTTATAAGCGATATATTTATGTTATCTTTTTCGCTTGCAACGACGGAGCGGCAGTTACGCGAAGCGTTCTTTAACTCCTACTACGCCTTCTTCTTTCGACAATGGCTGGAATGGGACACCAGTCGCCGCCTGGCCCCGTTCCGAATCGCCGCTTCCCGCTTCCTGACGGAGATAAAAGGTCCTTAATTGTTTACAAGGCGAAGCAGCTCGCGTGCTATTTTACTCCAGAAATGTATTATCGCTTTCTTTCAACGAGTTTGTCCCTCGCGTGAAAAATCAACAACAAAAAAGAACCAGCTACTCAAAGAAAAGCTCTTAATTTCTTTACTTGCAAATGTGAAATCATCGCTGTTTTTTGGAATCGTGCTAAATAAAACTTGCCTTGTCTTTTTTTTCGCCAGAATAATTAGAGTTTATATTGCTTCTTCGTCCTTGACCGTTTCTGAGGATCTCAATAAAAACAACTTTGTAATTTTTTCTTGTTCTTTTGTGTGATAATCTCTATATTACCAGGGTTGGACAGAAATACTCAAAAATGTATTTGGAAATACAAATACTGGGATACATTGAAATAGCATCTAAAATACTGATACTAAAATACATCTATAAAAATGTATCGCGATACGTATCGGAAATACATTTTAAATAGAGGCAAAAAGTATTTGGAAATACAAATACAGGAATACATTTTAGAAAGGCAGAAATACAAATACAGAAATACTGATACTGCAATACATTTTTCAAATTTGTTTCAGATGCCAACTGAGATGAAGTTTGAAGTGGATGTTTTCATCCCGAAATTACTTTCCTTAGGCTTGGCACTTTGCGATACGGTGCCATCCCTGTTGTGAGGTCCTTCTTGCCGACCCTCCGCCACCGACACATGAATTGCAGTCCTCAAGTTTCGCCTAGCATCATATAAACAGAGACATCGTGGATTGCGACCTGAGATGACCGGCACAGGTGCGAGCTCTCCGAGAAACAGCGCGCTCGAGACGAGTTGCAGGCGTACGAACTATGGGCCGGCACAGCGAGGCCACGTCTGGCCTCCTTCCTGGGTTTCGGATCACCAGAGCAGCGGGTCACGCTCACATCAGCTGATGACATACCCTTGAGCCGTGCAATATTACGGGCGCAGCTGCAGACGCATTCGAACATGTGTTAAACATTACTGCGTGACTCATCCTACTATTTTACCACCACCACCACCACCACCAGGCTCGCGCTGCAACGGACTGTGAC
Source organism: Ixodes ricinus (assembly GCA_037355805.1). Taxonomy (NCBI): domain Eukaryota; kingdom Metazoa; phylum Arthropoda; class Arachnida; order Ixodida; family Ixodidae; genus Ixodes; species Ixodes ricinus. The sequence goes on from JAZHYW010010266.1 coordinate 24,251, forward strand.
TCAGCTTTGCCGGCAGGGAGAGTCGCTTAGCAGCGGGCGTTGGATGCCAGCAAACAATGGCTCAAGAAGTCCCTACCTAAGGCAAGGAGGTTAGAAGTACTAGGAGAGGGCACGTTGCAATATTGGTGAAGCCTAGTCATAAAAAGTTTAAACGATGTTGTGGCCAACGTGACTGTAGATCTCTCTGTCAATTGGTGCGCGTGACATGTCACGTGTGAGATGAATGGTTGATTGTAGGAGGATTCCTTGCAGGCTTGCGCGCTACGTCCGGTAGGTTTTATCAGATTGAAGGCTAGACTGTGGTGTATTCTAGTACACCATAGCGAGACGAAGGCTAGCTATGGTCACATGATGTGAGGAGAGTAAGGAGAAAAATGAGAAAGAGGCGAGGCGTCAAGGGAGCGTGGCTTGTGGAGGCTACGCGGCTGGCGTCATGCCCTCTCCTACCCTTCTATCCTCCTTGACCTAAGGACCTGCGGTGGAAGATGCTCCAACGACGATGATGATGATGATGATGATGCGGCTTTTCCCTTTATACCGGGCGAGCTCGAAAAGTCTTCGTGCCCTAGCCAAAAAAACAAACAAAAAAACTATAAGCTTTTGTTCTAAAGTTTCTTCCACCAGTGTTCCAGACGCGCTTTCGTCCTTTGCACGCACTGCATGGGAGAAATGTCAAGCCTGTCTTGTGGAGGGTCGTCTGCTCCACCCGTACGGAGGTTGTCTGAGTCCACCCTCGTTTTAAAACCCAGTGCACATGCTAGCATCGCCTCCGAGTGAAGCCGGCGATCTACTAGTGGGGTTGGCCGCAGGCACGCACAGTAGAGCACTAGGTGTTCAACTGTCTCAGGTTTTTCTCTGCAGGCGCGGCACATCGTGGAAACCACCTTGGGGTCAAACCGCTCCCGGTAGACCAAAGTTCGTAGAGCGCCCGCTCGAGCCTCGAACAGAAGGCGGCTGCCCAAGCTATTGTCATACTCCGACTCCACTCCTGGCACGCCACCTGGTTCGAGTCCCCGACTACGCAACACTTCTCAGAAGAGAAGAGGACGCATAGAAAAATAGTTTGGAGAATCGGAACGGACCTTGGTCAGCATAGTAACAATACCAGTATCTCTTTCCCTGGCATGCCCTCAAGTAAAAAAAAAATGCGTTTGGACTTGTATCTTTTTTTTTTGGGGGGGGGGGGCGGGAAAGTATTTCTCCAAAATGTAACTAAATACATTTCATCCTGATTGTATATCGCTGATACAAAGAAACATTCCAAATGCATTTCGATACAGGAATACAGATACCGGTCAAAAAAATGTATCGCGATACAGAAATACAGATACGAAATGTATTTCTGAAATACTATCGCTGATACATTTGTATCGCGATACTGCCCAAC